>RJWM01010769.1:0-62195 GCA_004363535.1 Dasyprocta punctata
TTTTACAGGTCAATGAATCATCAGTCTTTTTCAAAGGAAAGAGACAGGAGATGAAACTAGAACCAATCCATTTTGCCCCCTCATTCTCATTTTTGGTAGAAAATACAATAAAGTAGAAGGTTGAAATTTTTAATAAGCGAAGTTGAATAACTTCATGTAGCTTTCCTTTGTCTCTTGTATTCGTTATCTTCATAAGCCAGAATTAGCCCGTAAAATCTGCATCTGAATACTGAAGTTTGAATCTGTTCAACTAGCTTACACTAGATGGAGATATTTTCATATGCAAATACATTATAATGTATGATCTATCCATGCAGAATGGAGTCCAGGGTATGAAGATATTTATTCTTGGCAGCATCTTTAGCTGTTAGACCTGTTCAGATTTTGCTACTGGTGCATTCTCCAAATTTATCAAATACTTTACACTGTGAAATAAAACGCCCTTGCAGGTAACCTTTCTGAAGTCTTAACGACTGTGCTCTTTACACAACTATTGAAGCAGACGGTGTGTCATCTTCCCTTTACTGCAGAACTTCACTGCAGGCTGATGGTTTGGAGTCAGCAGTCAACTTTACCAACAGCTTCAAAACTTTATGATAATGTTGTCAATGTTTACTTCTCAAGGTTAACCCAGCCATGAGTTGCTTCACAATTAAGATTTGGGAAGTAGAGAACTGCAGTAGGAACTGATTGAAATTTAACAATGCAACATTCAATTGGAGCTGATTTCAAAGAATGATGCTACGGCAGGCAGACACATAGCAGTTATCCTGATGATTTTCAAGGGATAATTGGGTGAAGAGTATGGTTGACAGCCAGCCTTCCTGCCCCTTCACCAGAGGCAGGACTAATGAACGCTATTCCCTTCTCTTTTCTCCTGTCACATTTCACGAGTGTTGTGTAGGAAACAGCAAAACAAATTCGCATTTGTATTATAGGAAGGGGAGACTGCCCCTTAGGGCTGACAGGAGAAGTTTTGTTCTCTCTGTCTAATGATGTGAAAAATAAAGAAGCCCAAAGTTTTGTACACCATCATAGTAGCAATCAAAACCAAGACTCCCCAAAACCGCATGAAGTGCTGGAGAAGGTGCTAAATGACTTGGCGCTTTCTGTAGGAACCCCGGAGCGAAATACGGTTTGCAGAAGATGTCCAGATGGATTCTTCTCCGATGAGACGTCCTCTAAAGCACCCTGCAGAAAGCACACGAACTGCAGTGCATTTGGTCTCCTGCTAACTCAGAAAGGAAATGCAACGCGCGACAACATATGTTCTGCAAACAGTGAAACAACTCAAAAATGTGGAATAGGTAATTACAGTCCAAACAGTCAGCCTTGGGACCCCTGTCCACTGACCACCTCAGCCTCTGGCCATGTTCTTAGTGAAACTCACATTTCCCCTTCTCGACTCTTAACCAGTTTACCAGTTACTAACACCACAGCTCAAAATGCCCCTAAATCCCCCATCTTCTCACAGATAAGATCCCTGACCTTCTGCCCTTTCACACTCAAGTCTTAGCCATGGGCAGTGTCAGGTTTGTTGCCTGAGACCAAACTAGCAGAGTTCAGCGTAGCTTTTAAATTATGCATTTTGAATCCCTTTCAAGAAAGTCTGTTATTAACTAAAGTATCAATTGGCCACTAAGAAACAACCTGACATAGACTGATGACACATTAGAATACGTACTTGGCTTTGTTACCAATGACACCAGTGGATTTATAGCATGAAAGTTCCAATGTCCTCTGGAAGTCTTAGATTCTTTATTCGGGGGGTATCACTGGCACCAAGCTCCAGTCACCTGAGTGCATTCTTTGGTGGTGCTGCCACTGATCTGACTTCCCTGTCCCTCCTACTGATAGACTAATCTCAGACTTTCACGCAGGGCGCATCACAGCTGAGGTGATCTGCGTGGGTACATTAATCATTAATCAGCCTGGCTCTCCCCTGAAATGCCTTTTCATACTGCATAGGAGTATATGAAGCAGGGGGATCAGAGTTGATATATTAATGTTCGCAAAAAAGTTCTAACATTTTTTTCGAATTTTTAGAATTCTTAGACAAATCATTGAAGCTTTCTGCTTTTTCTTTATCTAAAAAGTGAAATTTAAAAAAAAGGTTAGAAAAGATTAACTTCTAACTTTAACATTCTCACTCGTTTACTTAGTTCATTTCGAATTTTATTTTTGCAACTAATGGAGCACTATGTGTCATGTACTTTGCTGTATAGACTTTAATAGGTACCAAAACTCTGTGAAGGTTTCAAGGTTCATAGGGCTGGCGAGTGGCAGAACTAGGATTTGAAGTCATGTCTGATTAAGCTAGACAAATGCCTAATCCCTGGCATATACTTAACTGACCTTACCCACTTGCACTGAGTTACCTTTGTTATGCTTATTCTCCCACGTGATGCACACATTTGTATGTGTGGTGCTGGGAGATCAAACCAGGGTCCAGTGCGTGCTGGGTGAGCGCTCGCCCGCTGAGCTGTCCCCCAGCCCTAATGCATGGTTATACGTCTGTGTCTATAGATATGTAAACTAATACACTGCTCCAGATTACTGTCTAAGCTGCTTACGGGCAATGATTATTTTTGTTGTGAGACTGACTTTGAAGTACCTCGTAGACACTAAGTCAGCCTGTAACAGAGTGTGAATGTTTACATTACAGAATTTACCGTTATTTAATTTTGTAATTTAATCTCCTATAATTTAAATATGTGTGTTCATATTGGACATAATTAAACTCTCCCTGCCCCAAAAGGCCCCCAATCCAAAATTAGAAAGCACGTGAGCCTGTCAGTGTCTCCCACAAAGAGCATCCAATACGACATTGATTTTTTATTTTTCGAACTTCGCATTTTAATGTATTGAATCTTGGAACACTCAGTTGTGCTGTGTTTTGTTTTGTTTTGTTCTTTTTTGCTTTTATTTTATAAAAAGACTTCCAGAAACCCAGCTGCTGAGTAAATGTTCTTGGTTTTCTTGCCTTCATTCAGATGTTACGCTGTGTGAGGAGGCTTTCTTCAGGTTTGCCGTTCCTACGAAGTTTACACCTAACTGGCTCGGCGTCCTGGTAGACAATTTGCCTGGAACCAAAGTCAGTGCTGAAAGCGTAGAGAGGATAAAGCGAAGACACAGCTCACAGGAACAAACCTTCCAGCTGTTGAAGTTATGGAAGCAGCAAAACAAAGAGCAGGACATGGTCAAGAAGATCATTCAAGGTACTCTTGCCTGATGTCTCCTTACTGTGAAGCACTCAGTAGACCATGCCCTTGTGTGATTGTGTGGATTATGTTCCCCCTTTGCAGTTACTGTTGGTCTGAACAACTTTTCAACAGCTGATGGGGTTGACAATGTTCCTAAAGAATAGTCATTGTTTATGTTTTATCTCTCTCCTACCCCTGTTTCTTTTTAAAGTGCACTGATTACCCTAAAAGAACAGAGCTGCACTTCAAGTACAGGACTGGACCTTAGGGAATCTGCTTCTGGTAGATCCCACAGCTCTTTCTTAGCTACCTTATGGCTGAGCTGGAAGGTCTTTAGCAGCTTTAGATCTTGGTTTGCCTTTCTCTGCCAAAGCTGTGAGGCTGAGACGTGTGTCTGGCAGCTCTTTCCAGAGGGGAACAGATTGTCTTACAGGTAGCCTCTCACTAATCCTGACTCATAGTCTGTTAAATTACCATTTCTATAGCCTGTGCGGTAAGGATTAGTAAGATAAGGACTGAAAGGTGTGTGAGCTTCTTGGAAGAAAGGGCTGGTTAAGACCATGCAGTCATGTTCCCCAGAGTTTTCAAAGTGCCTTCTTTCGAAACGGTGTGGAGGAGAAGAGAGGGAGACAGAGAAGGAAAAGAACAGAAACAGAGGGTGAGGATGCCTGAATGTGGCAGAAGAAATCCCAGAGAGAGGGAATTAGCTTCATCCTGTGTGGACTGAAAGTTTCAGGATGCATACTGTTCAAGGGTTCCGACTTCAATTGCCAGCATGAGGTCAGGCCAGGCAAATGAGGGGTTGGTTCCCTAATGCAGACAGTGCCAAGGAGAAGTTCATTCCCCTCTTCCCAGTCCCTGAAGTGGATTTTTCTACCCTTTTCTGAAAATTTCAACCAGGACAATGGATTTTAGGATGTAACCTCTTTTGACAGCTGAATGCTTTCACTTATGCAAAGAGTAAACTTTTCTTCTGTTTGTGGTGAAACAAAAGTTTTCTTTGAATGTATAACCAGCCCTGAAGCAAGAAGAAAGCAAGACAGAGAATCAGAAACCATTAGAATGGGAAGGAACTTAACTTCCCTACTTGATAGACGAGGACATTGCCGCCCAGAAAGATGAACTGACTTGCCTTCAGGCTCACAGATACTAAATGACTCATGTTGTTAACAGAAACATTAGTTATTCCCTCCTATGTTTATGCCCGAGCTCATTGCTGAAACTTCCTCCAGGCTATGTGTATTCTCCTATCGCTGTGTTTTCAGATATCTGGCTCATGATGGAACTCTTCCAGAGCTGTATATATTTATTAAAGACTAGCTAAAAGGACTCTTTTACAATACGCCTACCTCAGATATCAACTAATAAAAATTTACGTTACAAAATAGTTATTTTGTAACATAAAATAGAAATTTTTGAAATGCAAAAATTTATATTAGGAAATTGCCAACTTAATATTTTGTTTCCGTTTTCCTGAAATGTCGTGTTTTTAAGGTCTACATCTTGGAAAACTAAGAATGATGTATCTACCTTTCTGCCTTCAAAATGAGGGCCTTCTCACCCAGCCTTGTTGGATGCCCAGGATATATAGTGTATTATTCTATTATCATGCAAAATAATATCTCTCTTAGCTCTCAGAAAGAGCTCGTGTCACTTAAGCCACCGTAAAAAAAAAAAAAAAGAAAGGAAAAATTTATCCTTAACATAAAAATTATGAATTCTGCAAGAACCTTTTGCCTCAGGCTGGTTTTGTGATGGTGTTCAGTGAGTTTAAATGACTATTAATTTGGCCTCTTGCGTTTTGTAGATATTGACCTCTGTGAAAACGGGGTGCGGCGGCACATTGGGCACGCAAACCTCACCTTCGAACAGCTTCGCAGCTTGATGGAAAGCTTGCCGGGAAAGAAAGTTGGAGTAGAGGACATTGAGAGAACGCGCCAGACATGCAAATCAAGCGAGGAGCTTCTGAAGCTGCTCAGCTTGTGGAGAATCAGAAATGGCGACCAGGACACTTTGAAGGGCTTGATGCACGCGCTCAAGCACTTGAAGACCTACCACTTCCCCAAGACTGTCACCCACAGCCTGAGGAAGACCATCCGATTCCTCCACGGCTTCGCCATGTACAGACTGTACCAGAAGCTCTTTCTGGAACTGATAGGGAACCAGGTGCAATCAGTAAAAATAAGCTGCTTATAACCGGAAGTGGTCATTGGACTCTTTCCTCCCCAGGGGCCAGATCTGCTGGCTGAGTAGAGGGTTTCTCAGGCGCTTGAGGAAGCGTAGTGATTTCTTTCTCATCACCTATGCCTCATTTTGCCACAGGGCACTAAAAGCAGGTATGCTGTGCAGAAAGAACGAATGTCTCCCCCAAAAGTTCAGTAAACCCCAAATCGTTTATCCCACTGTCAGATCTGGCCTGGTACCTACTGAACATATTTTTTCTGTTACTACTTGTAGTAATTCAACTGGAAATAATAATAATAATAATAATAACTAGACTCCATTAGACCTTTCTAAATATGGGAATGTCTGACTTTAATAGCTTTGAGATTTCAGCTGTACTAGAGGCTTTTATTAGAAAGCCATGTTTTTTTTTTCTGTAAAAGTTACTAATACATCTGTAACACTGTTACAGTATTGCTATTTATATTCATTCAGATACAAGATTTGTACATATCATTTTAGAAAAAAATGCTATAAGACAATTTTAGAAAGAAAAATATATTCTGTTTATTATTACAACAAATGAAAGAGATGAAATATATTTTTTAATGGAAACTATAGGATTTTCTAATAGGTATTGCTATTTTTCCTGTGTGGAGTGTTTTTATAGTTTAATTTTATCTGTATAAGCTATAATATCATTTTATAGAAAATGCATTATTTAGTCAATTGTTTAATGTTGGAAAGTGTATGAAATATGTTATCTGAATATCAGATGCTCTGAGAAATTGAATGTACTTTATTTAAAAGATTTTATGGTTTCACTATATATAAACACCATCATTAAAGTTTTCAAATTATTTTTCATTGCTTTGCCTCTTGCTTTTATTTGAATGGAGTGTTAGTGGGTCTTCAACTTCCATAATTACCCTGTTCTCCTTTTACCACTTGGACATGTAGGACTTGTTCAACATGCAGATTCCTAGACAAATCTGCTGAAAATCTCTAGGGATGAGGGGAGAAACCTGTATTTTTCACATGCTCCAAAGTAATCATCATTACACTGAAGTTGGAGAACTTTTGAGGTCAGGCTTAGTATCCAGATGGTGCAAGCCACTTCCAACTGTTCCCACAAACATCGAGAAACCAAGCTATGGAAGCTGTTTTTGCTGCAAAGAATGGGCACTGACACTACTTACTTTAAGAAAAAGAAATTGATTAGAAAAAATTGGTTGGATTTCATGGGGTTCCCCCCATATTATGCTTGTATCATAATCCCAATAATCTGTGAATCCTACCTTGTTCAGAATAAGAGTCTTTGCAGATGTGACTAAGGATTTTTGAAATGAGGAGATCATACTGGATTATCAAAGTAGGCCCTAAGTCCAATGACAGTTGTCTTCATGAGAGACACGTGGCATGGTCAGACAAGAGAACGTGAGGCAGTAATGGAAGTGTATTGGGAGCCACTGAAGCTGGAAATTGACCACACATGCAAGGCTGAGACATGGCCATCCCAAGAACAAGGAGCACCCAGGGCAAGCCACGTGAAGAAGCCGCTTCAGCCCAGAGAATACCTAGCCCCAAGACAATCTGAACAGTGGGTTGCTAGGACAACAGGGTGTCATGTGACATTAAGTTGCTAAAAGGTATAAATAAATGCCCCTACAGTGAAGGGGCAGCTTCTTTCCTCCCATCAGGAGAGTAAGGGCTCCCCCTGACCCCAGCTTTGTCTTTTATTTTCTCATCCTCTCGCCATCCTTCCTGCCCAGAAAATATCTGGAGCTGCGTGGGCTGTGGCAGAAGTGGTGGATCTGCAAGCCAAGGAAGAGGAGGGCGGAGCTTTGCCCCTGGAGCCCCTGGGGAGCGCATCCCAGCTGACATCTTGATTAGGATCTCTGGCCTCCAGAGCTGTGACAGAATAAATTTTTATTGTTTTAAACCAGGCAGTTTTTAACAATTTGCTGCATCAACACAGGACATAAATACAGGTAGCATCCAAGCTTCATAAATGGCAGAGAAAGACGATCCTGGGTTTCACAAGAGCTCAAGTTCTAGCTCTTTCTCCTAATCTTACATCTCTGTATGTTTCAGTCTAACCTTTCAAGCTTCTAGGAGACAGACTCTGATTGTGTTTGGGTAGGATCCATATAAAGACATGGCCAGCAAGGATCTGTCCTTGTTTACCAGTATTAATTTCCAAGATGCGTCTTTCTCTATGACCAGGGTCCACTACACTCTGCTCTTTCCTCATTTTACTGTGACTTATTAGAATGAAACATTGACACAAACTGACCCAATGTTTGTGAAATTCCATCAGATGCAACCAATTTCATAGGTTGGTAGAGCCAGGTAAATGAACTTGGAGAATGGGCATTGTGTTGTTGCCATCTTTGCCATGGAGACACTGTGGGAACCAAATGCTGAAGAGTCCATCAGGAGGACAGGGGTGAGGGAACACCCTGCACTTTCCCTTCAGAAACTCCTGTTCATCTACGAAAATTCTCATTTTTAGAAAATGTCATGGCCCACAGCAGTCAGCTATGTTTAAGAAAATTTCCTCAAAATGGCATCAACACTAAATTCTTATTTGATTGGCCTCCCTAGCTTCTCGTTGGGGCCAGTTTACTTCAAGCTTCTCTTTTGAGGGGAATAAAACACATAATCATCATGTAAATCCAGTTTTCTTTCCTTGTAACTTTTAATTCTGAAACAATTTTCTCTTCCCCAGCCCTGTGATCAGAGTTTTTCTTTTTATTGAAAATGGTAGTTAGAAACAATAGCTGGGTGCTAGGTACGTTCATTACTACTGAAAACTCATTGCTTCTAGACCTTCTTAATAGACAGAGCTAGTAAACATATGCATGTAAATTAACCCAAATATGCATATATATCTATTTATGTGTATAGGTGTGTACTGTATATTCTATCATGCATGCACACGTACTCCCCTGAATTTGTTATAGCTGTCGTCTTCCTCCTCTCTGATTATTCATAACTTCTTTCTGAGAGTAATAAACATGGCTCACATTTAAACATTCATTTTCTTAACCACAGTTGCACATAAAGTATTTTCATAATTGCTAATGGGCCCTGTGAGAAATTTACCAGAAAAACCCAGGGTAATTACACAGGATCTTTTGTCTCTAAGGTTCATAAAATTCCATCACCTACCAGCATCTCACAGGGAGTCTATCTAAGACTTTCCTTCGCTTTAACTACCTACATAAAGACCTCATCTCCTTTGTAGTCTGCTCTCTTCTCTTATGAACTCTTAGAAACCACCAAGCTCTTTCCCATCCCTATAATTTTGCCTTCTCCAAAATGTCACGAGAACCGAATCATATAATATGTCACCTTTTCTGTGACTTTCCTTCACTCAACAAAATGCATTTCTGATTACTCATATTACTCTGTGAATCAATAGTTTGTTCCTTCATATTTCTTAGTGTTTCACCAAAAGGATGAATCAGAGGGTTTGGTTATCCATCCACTCCTTGTAGTGCATTTTATTTGTTTCTGTTTGAGGTGATGATGAATAAAGTTGCTACGAATATTTGTATATAGACTTTTATGTACACATAAATTTTCAATTATTACAGGTAAATACCAAAGATTAAGATTGCTGGACCATACTCTAAGTAATTTGTAAGAAAGTACCCCTCTTTGCCAACTGGCTGGACCACTTTGCCTTCTCCCAACAAGCGAATGGAGACTATCATTTTACAGCATTGCTCCCCGCCATTGTTGGTTTTATTTATTTTTATTTCAGCCATTTCTGTGCTGTGTAATGGTGCGCCACTGTGTTTTAAATTTGCATTTGCCTGATGACTGGCTGTAGTGCTCTGCCAGGACTGCTACAACAAAATGCCACACACTGAGGTGGTTTAAGTGTCAAGTTTTTATTTTATTTATTTATTTATTTATTTATTTATTTATTTTTGGTACCAGGGGTCAAACTCATGACCCTGTGCTTGCCAGGCAGGCGCTGCGCTACTGCACTATATCCCCGGCCATACTGAGGTGGTTTATACCATGAAATTGTATTTCTCACAGCTCTGGAACTTGGAAATCCCAGAGGAAGGAGCCGTCAGGGCTGGTTTCTGGCGAAGCCTTCCTTCCTGGATTATAAGTGGCTGCCTTCTTGCTGCAGTCTCATGAGACCTCCCCTCTGCCAAAGCAGGGAGTCCGCTGGTGTCTCTTCCTCTTCTGCCAAGGAACCTAAGAATTTCCTTTGCCTTAATTATCTACTGAAAGGCCTTGTTTCAAAAAACCATTCAGGTGCCAGGGATATAGCTCAGTGGCATAGAGCCTGCCTAGCAAGCATGAGGTCATGAATTCGATCCCTGGTACAAAAAAAAAATTAAGGTGTAGCGCCTTAACATATGAATTAGAGGAGGATACCATTGAATCCATAACTCTAATGATGTTAAGCATCATTTCATATATTTATTGGTGCCTGTATATCTTCTTTGGGGAAGTTCCTGTCTAGTTCTTTTACTCATTTTAAAATTATATTGCTTATTTTCTAATCATTGCATTTCAAGAATACTTCCATATTCTGGGTAGAAGAACAGTCCCAGACACATTATTTACAAACCTAGTTGCTCAATCTGTGACTTGCCTTTTAGAATATTTATTGATTGTTTCACAAAGCAAAGGTTTTAGACACTAATACAATTTATCCTCTCTAAAACGAACTGTGGTTTGTGTCATATAAAAATATGTATCATCAAATCCAATAGATGTTCTTCTGTCTTTGTTCACAGTTTCATATTTGACATTTAGGTTTATTGTCTTCTATAATTTCATTTTGTACAATTGTGTTGAAGCCTTTTCTAGTAAGATTTGTGAAAAGACTAGCATTTGTCTATCAAATCACCTTTCTGTTTTTGTCTAAAAAAATCAGTTCGGGCATAGGTATATATATCTGATCTCTCAATTCTATTCATTAACTTATTAACTCCATCCTTTCATCAATATTACCAAATTATATTAACTACTGTCACTTTACAATAAATCTTGAAAGTATTTCTGATGACTGCTCTGTCCCTTGGGAATGTGCTACTTTTTCCTGGCTTCATGCTTCATCATTTTTTGTTAAAAGACATAGACTGTGAAGTTCAGTAAAAACAAGTGTAGATGGTTGCTGCACCTGGCAACGGATATGCCCATTTTTCTTTCTTCTGCTAGGACCTCAATGGAGAGCTCTGCATTTGAAATTGGGTTATTTTGTGCTTTTTGTTGTTGTTGTTGTTGTCATTGTTGTTGCTATGGTTCCACTCCATACACCACAGATTGTAAATTCCTGTACTTAGGCGTTTCTAGGGAGGATATATATATATATATATATATATATCAGAGCAATGTCCGTTTGATTCTGAGTTTGGCTATTTCCCTGGAGCACTGTCTTACAGGGCTGCGCGTCGCACATTCTTGTCGCTCTCCTGTCTCCTCTTGCTCTGTAGGGGGAGGCAGAGACCCCCGTCTTCTGCTGAAGGCTGTGTCTTAGCTCTGTGTTTTGCTCACCACAATTGTGGGCTCAGCACCGCATCACACCTCTCCTCTCCGCCTCCTCCTGTATTTTTTTTTTCTTCAGCTGCAACAATTGCTCATCAGTGTCCTACAGCAGGGTTTTTGCGCTGTTTCTCTGCCTGAAGTATCTTGCCCTCTCCACAGAACTACTGTTCTTCTTCTTCCTCCTCCTGCCAAGTGTTTCTGTCCCCCAGGTTTTGCAGCCTTCAGGAGCTTCCACACTGTGCCACTATTCTATACTCAGTCCTCTTCAGTTTTTCAACGAACTGCATTCTTGCTGCTGTCCAGTTGCACCAACTGTAGGCAAGAGAGGCAAGCAGGCGTTAGACTTTGGACCAGTTACTTGCTCTGTGACCTCAGGTCTCCCGCGAATTTTCAAGAAGTCACAGATTTGAATTTAGTTTGGTTCTTTTTTGTTCTAAACTAGAGGGCATTACTAACACTAACTCTCTACATCTTCCAGTTCTGTAGATACAATGGCAAAAGCCAAAAACTTGTCAGCCAATTTTGCTGCTTGACGATTTGATATGAAAGATTGATTTAAAGTTAAACTATTTCTATGAGTCTAGGCCCACTCTTTTCTCTTGTCCACCTATAAACGTGCACAAGCAGTGAAGTGTTTTTGATGGGTTGGTATTAGGGACTGACATGCTATCCAGAAACAATTTTGAAAGTCTTTATTATGGTTGTGTCACCAAAAGCATTCTACAAAGTCTATTTATATAAGACACCGTTGAATGTATTTTAAGTGTCTTATTCAATAGATCACCTTCAATTTTTACTTTGTGTTGAAAATCTCATTTGCTAATTCACTGAAAAAATATTTTGAGTGACGGATTTAGCGAACTCACAACCATGCCCTTTATCCCCAATTCTAAGCAAGAGACGTAGTTGTAGACCATCACTCAGAACCACTGAGCCTTTAACCATAGTTTTCAAATACAGGGAGTTTATTCATGAGTCTAGAGATGAGTGTGAGAGGAAGGAGAAGCTCAAAGCATAGAAAACAGTAAGCCATTCTCTATCAGCTCATTTGTTTCACTTTGAAGTAGCTCCTTCCCAACGATACTTAGTCTCTTTGGAGCCATTTTCCTAAACTGATGTCTAAACTCAATCTGAGGTATAAACTTTTACTCTTGATCAGAGTCCCCCACGGTAATCTTCAGTTCAATTAGTATAATTATCATTGATGCAGGATACAACTAAAATTCTTTATGGCTTTCTTGGTGTAGTTTTCCAAATTTCCTTCCCCCCAAATCCAGGAAATTATAAAACCAGGGATTTCACTATGACAACAGCCAGCAGTAAGTCTGTCTTTAACTGAGTTTAAATATGTCTATCCTGAAGATAGTGCGATCCACTTGGGTGAAAAGAACACAGTGTGATTGCCAACAGCATTCAGTTTGTTCTCAGGGCCAAAGGAGTCGAGTAAACACAACACCATCACCCAATGTCATCTCCAGACCCAGGGGCACAGTGAGAAGCAGCGACTTTAGCTGGGTCTTATGGGAGACGAAAGGCAAAAAGAAATAGGTGGCATATTTTAGACATAGGCAATTGTATTGGAAAAGCCCTAAAAGTTACAATATATACAACATGTTGAGGACCCATGTAGTCAGACGCATGTAGTTTGTGTAAAAATTCAGTTAGCATAAAATAAGTTTACAGAATTTGACAGCTAAGACCATTCTGCATTGTAATAGCTAAAATTAATTGCTTTATTTACCTATAAACCTTTATTTCACATCTTTATTTTGGCAACTATCTTTTCCTTTCAAGGAACTATATTTTCCTGTCGTACTCCCAACTCACCTGTGTGCTTGCAATCGGGTCTGATAATCCCCAAACCTTCCCTGTCCCTAACCCAATGCATTCAATTAAAGACTTCTTAAGATCTGAATTTGGAATTACTTCGAGGGGATTTTTTTCTTCTCCAGTGAAAGTTGTAAGGTCTGACCCTGAAACTGCCAGAAACTCAGAGAAAAATCTAGCAGAACTAGAAGAGACAGGAGAAACCTGCTGATATTCTAGTCATTTCTTTTCCTCCTAGCATTATTTAGTTTTCTGAACCACTGAATTTTCCTTTTCACCCAAAACAGTTTCTAAGACTCATAAACAAGACCCCTGACTAACATGAGGAATAAAGAAGAGGACCCTGAATACCAGACAAAGATATTTAGGTTGGAGGAACTCACTGTTCTGATTAGTGACACGCTATCCACCTGAAAATCTTTAATGTTATCAAATTTGCCTGTCAACACAAAGGGATGGGGGAGCTTAAGAGTGGTATTAATTATTCAAAAAGCAGCATTTTGAAAAAGACTGTTCTGGCACAGACGTATAGAAGAGACTTGAGAAGTAATAGGCTAGAGGCAACTAAACCAGCTGGATGACTATCAGAACCATCCTAAGGTAAATAGCACCGAAAGGGTAAGTAGACAACTCAGACTGGAGGTGGGGGCCCAGCATGGAAAGAAAAGGTCAGATTGAAGCCCCATTAGTCTTTCCGGAAGAGTCATACGAGGAGGAACACTGTCACTGGGCACTTGGTTATGACTAATGGATTGAGACTTCTGTGTTTTTCCAAGTATTTAATACAAAATAAATCTTCCATTTCCTTGGGTTTTCTTGAGTCTTTTCTCAGGGAAATCCACCTCATTTTTTGAGACACAAAAGCTTAAGTCATATTTCCACAAAAATTCTTCTAACTAAAACAAAGACATCTTCCAACTTGACATTTCTATTGCAATTTTGGTTTTTCGTGACTCATTGACTTCAGACAAGTGGAGGTAAACAGGGCAGATGGTGTAGAAAACCTGCATAATTCTTGTGGAATCATGGGTTTCTAAGAGATAAAATGAGGTCATCTCTTCATAACCTTTGCTTTGGTTCAGCCACACCTAAACCATGCTGGAAAGTGGTAACTTGGGATTTAAACATCTTTTAACTATTACCGTAATGACCCTCCCTGCACAAACACACAGGGACACACTCATCCACCGAGCCAGTGGCATCCAATTCCAAAAGCTCATAGCTCTCAGTCTGAAATGGTCTGGGCGAAAATGGTTTCCTAACTAGAAGAAATTCTTAATCTTAGAATTTTAAAGCAGGTATTAGGGAGGCTGGACAGCCTGTCCTCATTCGTTGTTTTTCAACTTTACCTGATCATAAGAATCACTTGAGATATTGGTTCAAAATGCTCATTCCTAGGTCTCTTCCAAGCTGATGTCGATTGCGTGGGTCAGGGGCTGAAATACCAGAATTTTCACTAGGCAGTTTAGAGAAATATTACTCTCCCTTGTGCTTAAGGTTCCATTAAGGATCTGAGATGTTAAACTGCACAACTAGTGGGAGAACTCAGAGCTCTTCGGTTCATCTAAGGCTCCTGTTTAACTTTGCGCTTCCCTCCATGGAAATGGGAAGAAGCAATCTGTCCTATAAGGAGGCCTGCATCTACCCTTGGACTTTATTACATGGTAGTGTTCCCTGATGCTAATGGTAATAATGATCATCACCATCACTTATTACACCCTTTCTGGTTTCTAGACTCTGGACTTGTTTAAATTGCTTGCCAGGAATGTTTCATGAAGCCAAAAAAACAGACCACCGATTCCACCCTTCCTGATGTGCTGCTGTTCCTACCCTAATCTTGGTAACTCCGGGGAAAGGCCATTTCCTGAGGACTAGCCAGGAGCACAGACCTGCGCCCGGCCTACTATGGACATCATCTTGTTAACTCCCAGTGTTTCAACGATCTCCTCTTCTCCCTGACCTCCACTTCCCATTTATTTGATCATCATCACTTTATTAAACCCTAAGAGCCTTGCCGCCGACTCCCCTGACATCCACCACCCTTTCACTGGGGTCTCGAGTGTCCTCCTGCTGGAACTGGGCCCAGAATGTGCCCGACCTGCTTGCCCCAAGTAGCTCAAAGAGTTTCCTACACCTTACTGAGGATTGATTCTGACTCTATGTTTAGAGTTAAGCCTGAGAAGTCAAGCATCACCCCCAATGTGAGATGGCATCAAAACCTCAGGAAGAAAAGTTCATAAATCCGAGAAACAAATCCACTAGGCGGGAAGTCAGAAATAATGATTTCATCTGGAAAACTCCATCTGCTCTTCGCGGAGTCTGGATCACATTTCCCTTTTCCGCCTGGAGAATATGTCACCTTGGATGGTGACAGGACGTGCTCTGCCATAAAGCACTGGGGGGCAGGGAAAGGGTACAAGATTTGTTTACTAAGAAGAGAAAGCAAAGGAAATGAACCTTACCAAAGTCTCCAGAATAAACTCCTGGAAACCCCAAACCCTAAAGCTGGGACTGTGTATGAAACCAAGCTTAACCCAGCAGACTGACTCTCAGGTAGAGCTGGACTATATTGTTTCCCAATGATTTGCCAATAAACTCTGTTGACCAAGCCATATTTAAAGAATGGAAAATGTCATAACAAAGTGTCTAGAAAAAAACTGAAGTGTGATGAGGTGTGAGAATTTTTTTTAAAAAACCAGCAGATTCCATTTAGAAACGATCGGCAGTCTTTCTCCGAGGCAAGCTCTCACGGTTATTAAAGCATGGGCAAAGGAAAATAGCTTTGGTAAGAGGCTTAGGAATTTTTTTATCTTGGTTCTTTTCCCAATGGCATCCACGATCAGTGTGAGGCTTCGCCTCCCTTCTGCGTAATAGATAAGATAAAACCCCAGAAGCTTCATTGGACAGCCCTGCAAGTTTCTACGATAGAATACTAGGTGGTAAACCAGCATCTTTATACCACGTATTGCTTCCCAGAGATAAGCTCACTCCAGGGACGGTGCCCAGCCCCTCCTGGGGCTCTCCGGAGGGCAGCGATGAAGGGACAGTCCTCGGGTCAACACACCAGTTCCTTGGTCAGAGCCGTGAGCACATCCCACGCCATGGAAGAGAGGCCAGCGAGGCAGGGCAGGACGGTCGAGGGCGCTGGAGCTATCACAGGCCTGGCTTCCCCTCAGGCTCTGGGCGTGATGGGGCTCCCTGCAAAAGGAGTGCAGCGTGTGCGGCGTGTCCGCTGCGTGGGTGCCATTCAGAGCGCCTGCGCATCGGTGCAGCTCAGGGAGGGACACTGCGGAGAGCGAGGAGTCACCGCCCCGCTCAAGCAGAGACGCTCCGGTGACAGCCACACCCATCCGGAGACAAAACTCGCTTGCAGCCCCGGACGCTTGAGGGAATGAATGAGCCCATCCTACCTCCCACGTCCCACCGCCCCTGTGGACGCAGTGAAGCCATATAAATCACTCTGACTTCCTTTTGATAAATCTGGATAAAAGGAAGGCCTGTCTCTCGGAAGGACTATTCCAACTGGAAATCATCTTAAAAGACAGCAGAAAATAGCATTCATTGAGCTTCCCTCCTGTGCCATGATCTTCCCTTTTTATGTTCGCCTCTTAACAGCCTTGCAAATTAGGCGCTGAGGTTCCCTACGCAGATAAAGGGCTGCGACCCGGGGACTACAGTCCCTGTTCACCGTTTCACAGGACGTAAATCGTGGAGTCAGGATTTGAGCTCAAGGCTGTCTTAGAGAGGCCAATCAAGAAACATGAACCAGACATGAAAAAGTCGTATTTAATGTTCTTTGCATTTTCCTTTTGAGAAAAAAAAAAAAACAATTTAATTCAACTCTGAATCTTGTCCACTGACAAATTCCTTATTAGATAATACCATTTATCCCAATCTTTTGCTCAAACCGGACCCCTTTTCTAGCATCTGCAACTTCGTGAAGAGTACCACCAACCATGCCTGCATCCCGCCAGATCTGAAAACTCGGTGCTGTCCTTGAGTCTGCCTCTTATTAAGTAAGATAATTTGGGGGGTTTGATTTTCTTTTTGGGTTTCCCGGATTTATGGTCTCCTCTTCACTCCCATTGCCATTGCCATACAGAGACTAAGCTAAAGCTCTTAGGTTAGAGCGTCAGCAACTCAAGCTACACCGACTTCCTAATTGATCTACCTGCCTCCAGCTCTCCCTACTTCAATCCTTCTTGCACACAACCAGCAAATCAAACTCCTTTCATGGTCCACTAATTACCAGCAATGTGTTCCCCTAAGCGGTTTGTATGGAATTTTTTTTTCCAATGCACCATATGGTCCCTCACACTTTCTTGCTTTATATTCAAGGGAAATCAGAACAAGTGCTAGAGTTCCAATTGGTCTTAGCAAGAAGGCAAATAGACAGCAGAGCAACTAAAATGAGCGCGGATTCTGGAGTCTGTACTGCAGAGATACTGCATCAAGCACATCTGTGCGGCACCTAGTACAGGTGAGCTACCACTTACCATGGCTTATTATTATTAAACTCTAACACATTTACCTCTATGATAATAACCACTTTTTTTTTTTTTTTTTAGCCTGGCTGGCAAGAGCCTCATGTACTTCTCCAAATTACTATTATTTTCTGGGCTCCAACAAGAAATCTAATCTGCAGCTGGCTGATATTTTTCATTCTTAACCACACATTTTTCTAAGTTCTATCTTCTTGTTAAGACACTCTATTAATTTCCTTCTGAAACAAATTATCACCAGTAGTGCCTTAAACAATCCAGATTACTTTTCTTACAGTTCTGAAGATCAGAACTCCAAAACAGGCCTCCCTGGGTTAGGACTGAGATGTTGGCAAGACTGCTGAATCCCTTGGGGAGTTTCTGGGGAGACCTTGTTTCCTGACCTTCCTCGTGACCAGCTGCTTTCTCTGAATCATTTTTCATCTTCAAAGCCTACAATATTGGCCCCGTTTCTTCTCCTGCTGCCATCTCTCTGTGTCCCCTATTTCTGACTTCTTCTGCTACTTTAAGGACTCTTTGGACTACATTGGGCCCCTCTGGGAAATCCAAGCTAACTCTGTGTTTTAGCATCAGCTAGCTGAGAGCCTCATTCCTCTGTCAGGTCACTTCTAGCTTTGTCACGTAAGGTCGTGTATTGAGAAGTCCCAGCACTTAGGATGAGGACCTCTCTAGTCGAGGGGTCACACCTTGCCAATCATAGGGTACACTTGGGCACCATTTTGCCAATCATGCCCGATCTGGTGACTGTCATGTTTATTGTCCTCTTTTGCACCATAACTGTATATTCAAGTCACCCAAGAACAATTTTTTTAATGCCTTAAGACATAGGGGCTCGAATGGATTATTTTCAAAGCTCCCCCTCAATGTTTTTCTTACATATACAAGATTGAGAACCACTGCTATGACAAAATTTTGTAATTTTATCTGTGTCTCAGTATAAGGAGGAGCCTATAATGCTTGCGGAGAAACTCTGCACTCTGTGTTTGAATATCCCAGCTTCACTGGGTCTTACACTTGCTAAGCAATCTCTTGATGTTCCTATTTCTCCATTTGTTGAGAGTTGCAGGGGGGATTAAACAAGATAATGATGGTAAAAGTGTTCAGCATGGCATGGGAATGAGTGTGCCCTCAACCAGCATGGTATTAGCTTTAAAAGCGCTTCATGGCCTTATCTTTGAAAAGCACCTAGCAGTAGAATGGCCTAGAAGATTTGCCTGATCATGACCAACTCTTTTCTTCTGTGGTTCTCAGAAAACACTTGTTATTTGATTGAAAGGAAACGAGCAAGTGTAGCCAAACCACAGGATTGCAACTCTTTGAGCCAGAAATCTTATTTTACTTTTATTTTAAGGTAGTTTTGCCCAATCTTTGCTTCCTGAGTGTCTTCAATCTGGATGCACATTAGAATCATCTTGAAGTTGTTTTTGAAAACACCTCCCCCAGAGATAATAACTCCATGGGGGCCCAGGCACCAGTATCTTTTAAGCTCTCCAGGTAATTACAAGCACAGAAAGGAGCAAGAATCTCAGGCCTGGACTAAATGACTATGATTGTTTATGTTCTGACTACTTCCATCAGGCTACTGAGTTATGCCTAAGAATGCAGGTCGGTGGGGGGAGAGAGAGAGAGAGAGAAAGAGAGAGAGAGAGAGGGAGAGAGAAGAGACCAAGGGAGAAACTAGAGACGGAATAAGGAACAAAAGATAGTGCAGCACAGTTGAAAGTTTTCTTGACCACTTGCTGGCCCTCATGTCATGTGCTAGCTTCTCTCCTTCATCTCAACTAGGTCTTCAAAGATGGCTGGGCATCTTAGATGGAATCTCATTGGAGGAATAGGATTTTGTGTCATTCCCAGAGTATGTACACATAGTATATTTCAGCAGATCTGAAACTAGTAATAGCTGATACCTGTTGTGTAAATACTTAGGTAGATGTCACTGGAAGAAGTATTAAAAATAAACAAACAAAAGCTCAAGTCCAGGGATAGTCCTTAACCATCTGCAGAGAGGAGATGCCTTGCTCATCCTGGGTAGCATACAGGTCACAACAGGCACTGCAAGAAACGTGACTCAAGAAAGTTGCCCCATCTCCTTCCATCCAGGGGTGGAAAGAGGCTGTACGTGACCTCCAGGTGTCTCCCAGGCATCCAATGCCAGCTGTCAGCAGCTCTGGGCAAGCGTCCTCAGCACTAGGAACTATCCTATCACCTGGAAAGAGACTGCTAAAAGGCACCATAACTTGCATTGACGTATCTTTCTATTTTCAGAATGTTTTCCTACTTAAAATCTGACCTGATTTTTGTTTCTGAAAAATAAAACAAAACCCTTGTAAAATACACAGGCCAGATGTGCTCCCCACAGAACCCAAAATAAAGTCTCAGGCAGTGAGTGACTGAGCGCTGGAGATGAATGCTTCTGATCTTGTTCCCTTCTGCATGTGCCCCTTTTCTTGAGAAAAGCCCAATTAATTATGGTATAGAAGACGACAAAAGAAACTTTGAATACTTTATCATAACCAACTGTCAAGGTGCTGAAAATCAGCATCATTTAGAGTCCATACATGAAAACCTCCTAGGAAAATAGAAATTTGATAGGAGCAGTATTTTGCAAGCAAAAAGAGGTTTTATATACATGTACTTCAGGAGTGGAAAGCAAACCTCATCTGCTGAATGGTATTGTGTTAAAGTTAGGCACTTTATTAATAATGGCTATTGGTTATCAGACAGCTAAGTAGTTGACAGCGTATGACTGTTGACATGCATTGATCATCAAATCCTAGTAACCTCCCTATGACAGAGTTGATCATTACCCAATTATTCTAAATCCTTGGACAAGGAAATTGAGGCCACCAGGACAGTGTCCCAGAGCTGGTATTGCAGAGGCCTGACTCAAACCCTGGACTCTGCTACTCCAGAACCCATGCTTTCTCCTTTCTCCCTGCAATACCATTTCCCCAGCCCATAATTAAGCCAAATAATATGCTCTTCACAAATAAAAAGATCCATGCACTACAGAGATGAGATGACTCGTATGATGGACTTCCAAATACGTGGTGGATCCTTTTTCTGGAAACCGCATCTGGCAAGAGGCACCCAAGTCCAGACAGCACCGATGATGTAACTCGAGGGCTCCTGGACGCTGGCCTTTCCAGTCGGAAATAGCTCTGAGTTCTACGTCCCTGCGTCCCCAGGATGCCCCTCAGCCTGGCTCAGCCTGCCCGCCCGCAGGGCTTCCAATTGGGCGTGGTGACTGCGGCCCTGGGGCTTGGTACAAGGTACATCATGTCCTCGGTCTCCATTTTGGTGACTATTTCCACCTCCCTCGCTGTCTCCGGAGCTTATTCTCAACTTGGTAGGACCTGGTGTTTATTTTGCTTTCTGCTTTAAAAAAGACCTCTTATGGTTTAAGACTTTTGTAAAATTATCCTCCATCACTTAGAGCGATTCAGAAAACTACTGAAAAGGAGTGACGCTCTGTGAAGTGGTGTTTGGGACTGGATTTTAAGTTCATTTGCATAAAAACTATTTCCACGGTGTCTCCCTGAGCCTGCATTGCGATTGCCTTTATTTTAATTGAAGGGCATCTTCCTTCCTATCTAAAAGTCAGTCAACAGCATGACCAAGGGCACCTCCCATTGCAGTTCCCCTACTGGGGAGTCACAGGAATTCTGAGCATGTTGTCATTGTCCCTAAATCTTCCTTGGCCCTGCCTCGTATCTTCTTGAGATCTTACTCTTTAGTTTCTGTCAAGAGGAAGCGTGAAAGAGTAATACAAATGGTTATTAGCATTAAAGTCTGAAGAACTACGTCTGAATTTATTTCCCTTTTCCCTCATTTGTGGGTGAATTCCCTGGATCTCTGAGTCTCCTTTGCTCATGTGTAAATTGGAGAGCCCAGTGGTCCCCCCTATTTATGCCACAGCCCTTGAGTGAGGCGCAGAGGAATTGAAAGCAAACTCCATAAAATGCAAAATAAATGTTCGTTCATCCACCGGCCATTGCTATGACCAGATACTATTTTCAATGCTGGAAGCTATGATTAATAAGACACAGCCTCCTTCCTCAGGGAGCTCAATTTAAATGGGGGAGGCAGGGCTGAAATGGTGACACAGCACCATGCTGCTGGAGGGATGCCACAAGATGTGGTGAGGGCCTGGAGAGGGCACAAGGCTGGGGTCTGCGGAGAGGGGTTGGCTACCAGCTGGACTGCAGAGAAAAATCCACAGAGCAAGTCAGAGTTGAGGAGGCCCCTGCAGGTGGACGGGCATTCACACAGGAAACAAAGGAGGGAAGAAAGTTCACCTGAAGAACGGAAACAGTGAGTGCAAAGAGCCTCTCGTGCCAACAGAAGTCCCCTAAGTGTCACAAGAAAGCAAGTGGCTTCAAGAAGACATGAGATAAAAAGTGTGCCCTGGAAACTTCATTTAAAGACAGTGGGGCAAGGAAAAGATGGGATAAGTTCATTGTTGTTCAACTGTAGAAGGTTATGTGTTGGGGAGGGTGAGGCCAGATTGCATATGGACCGATGGACAGCTCGGTGGTCTTCCGCACAGAAGAAAGAGTGAACGCTGGAGCGAGACTTGGAAGGGGAAACACCAGCCTGCACCCCAGGGAAGGTGTCTAGTCTCTTCCTGGAACAACGCAGAGAGTCCTGCTGTCAACTCTGAGAGGTCCTGGTGTCTTAACGGGAAGGGACCCCAGGATGGTGTCCTAATCTCTGAGTCCACACATAGGTGTCTGTATAAGTTCAAGGACATGTGTTTGACTTCAGAGAAAGAAGTCTTCTGACATACACAGGGAGGCAAGAGGTTCCTCAAAGAAATCTCAGAAATAAACACTTGGGTCTCTTGGGTCTCCTTATGAAAGAGCGGTTGTATTTGTGCCTTATTTTAATCCCCTCTTATTCTTGGGCCATCAGCTATGGCCTGTTAAACCGTACTTACTGGTGAATTAAAAATGAAGTTTGCCCATGGTGATAAAGAGAAAAGCAGTGAATAATGGTCAGCATGTACTGAGCGCTTTCTGGGTACCAGGAATCAAGTGTTAGATGCTTAAATTTTATTTTCTCAACCATCTTGGGATTATAGAATTCTAGTGATTCTCACTTCACAGGTCAGAAATATAAGGTATTGAGCAGTTAATATTTTGTCCAAATCAGATCGCTATTCCTGTAGCATTCTGTCTCCAGAGGCAATTCTTTCTGCTGTTACCCCACATTGCCTGCCAGCCAAGGCTCAGAAAGGAGTGGTAGTTTGGACTCAGTGACTGGGAGATCACATCTGTGCGTGGGGTAGATCAGAAAGAGAGCAGTAAAGCTTCAAGGAGCTGTGTGACAACAACCAACCTTTGTGGTGCCATTGCCGAATGACGTAAGACATCTGCACAACCACTGACATTAGCAATGAGGATGAGAGAAAACATGACCTGAAGCTTCTCTGAGAGTCACAAGGAAATGTCAGAGAACCGCAAAATAAAGACCAAGCTCCTGTTGGAAACTCTGATCTGGATCCAGCCAGCAGATTTCCCCCTAGCCAACGTGGCCGCAAGCTGGTGAGGTCCAAGAAAGACCCCAGCTGCCGTCTTACAGCGGTGGGTATGTGAAAGTGAACAGACAAAAAGAGGAAAATACCAAGAAATTACAAACTGGCCCTTTATCAAATTTCAAACTTCAAAATCCCCAAGAAAAGACGCTATTCCACATGGGCCCAAACAAATTACATGCTGATATAACATGCTGCTTTTGGAGCCCTCTGACTTTCTCGGCTGTTCTATTATCTACTCCACGGTTACTAATGGATTTTCTGGTGGGACTCAGTACTTGGCAGATCAAGGAAGAAACTGGCTGCACTCAGAAATTCCCTTAAAGGCAAATGACACGAACAGCTCCCCGGGAGGCATCCAGGACATGCCATCACCTTGAAAACCAGTCCAAGGGAGTTGTGTGGAGACTTAGTCAAGCAGGAGTTTCTCAAGGCTCTTCTTTTCTAAAATCCTTGTGGAAAACGCCAGAGTGCATAAACAACTCCAGCAGTAGAAGCTTTTCAAAATGGTGCATTTCAAAAATCAAGAAGCACAGTTTAGGGTAGTTTGAGCTATCTAAACATAAGCCACAACATGAAGGATAGTGTCCATAGGCTATGGCCTGAATGTGGCTTTTCCTCTCCAAAATTCATGTTGAAATTGAATCTCTACTGTAAGACATTAAAGATGGGACCAGGTGGGACACTTCCAAGATGGTTAGGGCTTGGCTGTCATGGGCGATTGGGTTAGTTCATTCTCTGGGTTAACATGTTCTCGTGAAAGTGGACCCACGTGAAAGGAAGTTTGGCTTGGTCTCTCACACACGTCCCTCTGTCTTCATGTGAAACCTGTGCCACCTCAGGACTCTGCCAGCAAGACGCAGCATCTTCACCTTGGGTCAGCACTGGGAACCAAAATACGTCTTTTCTTTATGATTTACCCGATCTGTGGCCACACACTATCAGGAACATGAAAAGCACCAAGACACCGTATTGCACCATTAACCCAAGTATATATTTGTACCTCCCAATCAGTGCAGCCAGTAGTTCTTGACCTTTTGATATGTTTCCCTCACCTGCTAAGCACTGTTGGTGAAAAAGATGAAGAAACAAACACAAAATAAATAAAAGTCAAGGCTGTAATCACAGCTGAATGACTTTTTGGAAAAGTAAATGGGACACCATTGATGCCCTATAAAAAATAACCAGGCTCCCCAAAACCACCTAGGCAAAGTTGACTGCCTCCTGCAGAGCAGCAGAGGCCTTTCAGTAGCCTCAGCAAACTTCCAGGGCCACCCCTCTTCCCACTGTGGTCCTCAACCAGCTAACTCCAGAGGTGTCCTTGAATGGACAGAATTCTCCCTTATTGCCGTGCCTTTCACTCGCAAAATGACTCAGCCCTTTTCTGCCCTTCCCTCTTTTGACAAATACTGCTTTTGTTTCTTTACCTGGGCATGTTTATTCCCAGGAAACTTTACTTGGGCTTCAAATTGAAGAAAACCATTGCCTCCTTCGCGTGCTCCTGTTGCCAGTTCTGTTGGGAAATGTCTCCTAGCTACAAAGGTCCATGGTAAATGTCTGGTTCAATGAAAGGAAATTGTAGATGAAGCAGGGGTAAATCCACGACAAGACAGATCAAGGTCATGGTCTCCCTCTGCTTTAGACACACACAGATCCCTGCCCCAGAGGACAAGTGCCCTAAACCTCTCCCTCAGACAGCTCTCAGACTTGCTGGCTGTTCGCAGAGGAGCTGAAGGCGTGCGCCTATGTTTGGACTCTTCCTTACTCCTTCCACGTGGGAGAGTCCTGGGAGTCCTTTAGACCTCGTCCCCTGCCCCGGAGAGAATTGCTCCTTGTTGGGGGAGTTATTTCTTCCCATGTCTGTGTTCCAGCCGCACTCTTCATACGCTCCTGTACCTAGGATACATTATCTCTCCACTGCCTGGACAAAGGAGCTCTTGCATTGCAGGCAGAAGATTGGCTATGCTTCATTCATTTCCTGTATTTTCCATATTCTGTGAATGTCGGTAGAATATAAAAAAGCGCTTCCCAACTTTTGCTAGTTTATCAATGGAGTCAAGCATGTGGTGTTTCAAATCTGCATTCCTACACTTCATCCCAAATGATCAAGCTTCTATAAGTCCAAGACAGGGTCTGGGCACTGGTATTCTTCATATGTTCCCTGAACATGTTTTAGAAATACTATGGCAAGCAAGCCATTAGTAAAGTTTGTGGGCAAAGGAATTGGCCATCCTATCTCTATGCCTGAGTGTGACCCTTGCGTTTCTAGGTAAATCCAAAATATTCCTGACCTACCTCCTTGTCTAGATTGCCTAGGATTTTTAAGCGCTAGATAAATCTTCCTTTTACCCACATCTTCACACCCATACCAAGATAGCATTTTGACCTCAGTTGTATGGCTATCTCTATACAGAAGAGAGGCACAGCAGAGAAGGATAAATTTGCAATTGGGAGAGACCTCTTCAGACAACAACAGTTTTCCCTCATCTTTGTTACCAAATACCAGCCAGTACCGCCATGACATCATCCCTTGTCTTTTGTGGGTATGCATATCTGTGCTGTGTCTAGATTCTCCCAGCCAGGTTCTGTGAACATGGCTGTTCTCCTCAGATTCTGGTCTCAGACTCTTCACCAGTGCCTGCATACAGCAAGCACCCAAAGCATGCTTGACGGCCCCCTTCAGACCCATCATTTGAATCAGTAAATGAATGAATGAGAGGATTTAGATTGATGGAAGAAAGGAAAGTGTTCCTTCAGGAGTGGAGTCTGGAAACAGGGCGTCTGCAGGTCTAAAGAAGAGAAGTGATTGGTGCATGCACAGGTCAACAGGATAAGAAAAGAGTTTGCGAGGACAGCTGGTCGCTTTTGGAGAAAGTTGGATGCCTTTGGTGTTAGTTTTTATAGGATTTTCTAACACTGAAATTCTGTATTTGCAGGAAGGAGCTCTCTTGGAGAATCAAGGCAGTGTGTTCTGATTTCCAGTGTTGCCACTAAACTGCTGTGCTACTATTAATAAAGGAAAGAGAGAAAACAAAAGAAAAAAATTACTGTGTATTTATTGTGTGCCTGGCACTTCGCATGTGCTGTCTCCCCGAATTCCAACTACAGCTTCTTGTGCTATTACTGCCACTTGGCAGGTGTTGGATTTTAAAGCAAGACAGTTTAAATGACTCTTCAAATGCGTGTACTTCTCTGCATGCGTTGCTGCTTACATTTGCTTAAGCTATCTGGGCCTCAGTTTCTGTACTGGAAAATGAATGGATTGTGTTAGATTATTTCTTAGGCCCTTTTACTTCTAAAATCAATGGGTTTATCTTTGCAGTGGGCTTTCTTATCCTAAAGGCAACTTCCTCTGAAGCCTGTCTATTACTTGGTGCAGTACTATGCAGTGTTCAATAATTGCTTACTGAATGTAAGAAGTGAATGTAATCGCCTAGGCAGCTCTGGGAGATTAAAAAAAAAAAAGGCAGTATAACGTGTTGCTCTAGTTTAAAAGAATTTTGCTCACTGCTCTTGAACAAACCTTGCATGTTCTTGTTTCTTCAATTTTGCCTGGGGTTTCGCTCCACTTAGCAAAATTCTGCACCCCAAAGTCTAGGTCAGTTTTCCTCTTCCCTGCATGCCTCTCTGGCTGCCAGCAAACTGATCACTACAGTAGGAAGACAAGGTTATGCCACTGACTCAGGGATGAAGTCCATCCCACCTAAACTCTGGCTGATACCTCTTGAGCAAAGAGCAGAATGGATGGTGGGAGGTAACTTCAGGGGCCAATGTACTTCCTGATAGAGATTTAAAGATGGAACCGTACAAATTGCTCCTTCCTGTACAATCACTGGCCTTTAAAGGACCCCACCAATGCTTTAGAAATGAAATTGCTGTAACTACTTTTAAAATAGACATTGTCTCTCTTTCACGATTCCTCCTGGATTTTTAAATAATCTTTTGCTTTGCGGTTACATACCATTAAATCTGAACGTTCCCTTCCTACTCTGCATGGAAAGTGTCCTTCTGCCTGGGATAGCGGTGGAAGACTGCTGAACTGAGCTGACCTTATTACTATGTTTTTGCCTGAGCAGATCCTGGAGAGCCTCCTGCCTTATGCCCAACATTGCTTTTTGATGCATCTCTGTTCTTTCTTAGCAAAACCAGATGGAATTAGCTCCATGCAGAGACTACAAAACCAAAATGCTTACTTTTGTATATACACACGTATTAGAATGCCTGATGTTCAACACGGATGATTGAGGAGTATGCCAAACCTTCTGGATCACTGCTACATGTTCACAATCAACTACTAATCAGACAATGACTTTTGGTCCTTTGAAGGATACTTGAAGGCCTTCTGTCCTTTGAAGGATATTATTCAACATTTGTTCACATTTTGTATCCCTAATACATAGCATAATGATGAAATGAATACAATTGGTTAAGATTTTGTTGATAGAATACTACAGTCAATGATTTGAACTCATTTTGTGATATGATTCTGAAAATATGTTATCAATATAATACACACATTAACTTACCTCTGGAAAATCTGAGTGATAAAATAGAAGACCCTTCATCCCCTGGCATGTTGCTAATATTTCTATAGGGATACTATAGATTTATTTCTTTTTACTTGCAATTCGTCTCTTTTTACATGCTTCTCCCTCCCGCAAGCTGTATTTGCAATGACGGTAACTATCTTACTCATCTCTATGTCGTCATCCTTTATTATGGTGCCTAACACATAGTACATTGTTTGTTAAGCAAATGCACAAATATGTTTTGGAAATGACTGTTGTGCCTACCGTGACCTTCCGTCCCGTCTTCACACCTACTCTAGCATCTTAGGCAGTTCAGGCTGCTCTAACAAAGTACCTCACACAAGGGAACTTGTAAACAGTGGAAATTTATTTTTCACAACTGTGGAGGCTGGAAGTAACCAATAACCAAAGGCAGGACACAGAGCCAAAGTAAGAAGACATTACAATTTGTTTGCATATGAGCTGTTAAGGAGTTAGAAAAAAGTCTATGTTCCTACATTGCTAGTGAGCACGGAAATCGATGATACCTTCAGAGAGGAGAATTTACTTTCTGTAGCTACCAAAATTATAATTGCTGACATGTTTGACATGGAAATTCTGCATCTCTGTCTCCCTTCTACAAATATATTTGCACAAGTGTGTTCACTGTCCTGTTCATAAGAGCAAAAAGTTGAAAGCAACATCGTTTTTGATTCACTGGAATTTCATTCTCTGACTCTGTGGCCTTGGCATGATAACAGTACTTATTTTTGGTTTAGTCCCTGCATTTTTTGGGGTCTCTGTGGGTGTGCATCTGTCTTCTATTGTTTCCAACAAATTTCTTTCTTTTTTTGTGTGTGTGTGTGTGTTGTTTTTTGCTTTTGCTTTCTTTCTTTTTCTCTGGTTGTCATGTCTCTTCATTGCCTGTTGTTTTGTTTGTTTGGCTTTTGTGGTTGGGGCTTGGTATTTGCAAAATGCCTTCTAAAAATAATGTGAAGCCCAGTTTGTTGCTACCTGCTCTGAAGACTTGTTTCTGGTTCCAGCAGCAGCTCTGAGTGATCTCAGAGGAGTTCTCTCCGTTTTCAGGAATTAGGGAATATGCAGCTGGGATCCACCCTTGCCCCAGGGTTCATCTGGTCGGGGGAACCAGCTCGAAGCTGTCATGGGCACCACCATAGCTCCTTTGCATGGAGGACACACACCAGGCTATCGTAAAGTCCTCCAATCATCTCATTCCCCAGGGAAAAGTAGCCTCACACACTAAACTGAGAATCCTAGACTTCCTTCTCTCTTCTCTTTCGTTCCTTTGTAGTAATTTCTTGCTCTGTTTGGCTTTTAACCCTTGAAAATCTTTAGCTTTGCACATATATAAATATATATATTTGCATTAATTTTACATGTTAGTGGGGTTTCATGTACATTTTAATACATGTACACAGCAAGCACAGATCAAGTCTAGTCTCCCCTTATCTGTTGTCCTTTTCTCTTTTCTCAACCTCCAGTAAACGGTCTTCTACATTCAGGTTGACACTTTTTTTAAAATTTTCCCATGAGAATGATTATGTGGTTCTTTGTTTTTCTTTGTCTGGCTTATTGCACTTAACCCAGTGAACTTGAGTCCTTTGAAACCCATTTTGTTCCAGGTCATGGGGTTTCATTCTTTTTCTTCTTCTTTTTTAATTTAAAAGAGAATAAAACCAAACCAAACAAAGCAGAATAAAGCTAATCAGAACAGAACAACGAAAGTGACTCAGAACTTCAAAACAAGATAATAGGAAATCAACAATGGCTATCATAATATCTCTTGTTTTTTTCAAAATAACTGCCCATACCATCAGACATAATAAAATCAAACAAAACAAAACAGAACACCTATCAAAACAAAAGACTGAAAGCATATTATAAAGAGAATAAAACCAAACAAAATAAAACAGAATAAAGCCAATCAAAACAAAACAGTGAAAATGATACAGGATTTCAAAACAGGATAGCAGGAAATCAACAATGACTCCCATAATGCCTCTTGCTATCTTCAGAATTGCCACCCATACCATCAGACATAATAAAATCAAACAAAACTGAACACAATAAAACCAATCAAAACAGAACATTGACTAAAACAAAACAATAGAACAGAACAAAACAAAACAGAACAATGTTGGATTTCAAAAACAAGACAGAAGGAAATTCCTCATATTTGCTATATTGCATATTGTTAGCTTCTTAATAGATGCTCAGACTACTCTCAAAGCCAATTAAACAATACAAGCATTAAGTTGTTTTGGTACCTCAGTTACTGTCAACTCAGCCCATGCTCCAAATCAGCTGGTTGCTTACAGGAGGAGGTAGTTCTTGTCTCCCAGTCTTCATGCCGATTGGCTCATGGAAAGGGTGAATTGGCTTGTTTCTCCTCCCAGGCCCCACATGGCTTGACTTCATTCTTCTTAATGGTCAAATAATGCTCCATTGTGTTTACCTTTCATGGTTATTTTAGCTTGGGGGAAGGGCCAGAAGTCACACAGTGTGACAATGAGGAACAAGGTAAATGAGGACACAGTGTCATGTTTTCATTTGACAGCAATTGCCATGAAAGTTTTGAATCTATTCAGTTCATCAAGGCAGTCATTACAGCACAACTAAAAACGCTCATGCAGGAGAACTTCTGGGACTGCTTCAGGAAGTGCCAAGTGCAACAGGAAGTGTGTCCAAAGCAAGGGGCAGGATTTTGAGGAAGATGAGTGCAAATGTGTTTTTTACTGTAATGAAACTTTTTTAAAACATTCATTGTATTTTAAGATCACACTTTGTATATACCATATTTTAAAAAATTCATTCATCCATTAATGGACAACTATACTGATTTCATATCTTGGCTACTGTGAATAGCACCATAGTAAACATGGGCAGGTGGGTATCATATATATTTATATATATATATATTTCTGATATATATATTTCTGATATATATATATATATATATATACTTATATCAGAAATGGTATAGATGAATGAAATGGTATGCCTATTTTTAGTTTTTTGAGGAAACATCATACGGTTCTCTTTAAAGGTGGTACTTGTTCCATTGATTTGCTAGTGATACTAATATCCAGAATATATAAAGTACTCAACCTAACAAAAAAATAAGTAATCCAACTAAAAAATGAGCAAGGAACTGAGTGGAAACTTTTCAAAATAAAGAATACCAATGATCAGTAGGCATCTTTTTAAAAAAAAAATTTTACCCAGGATTTTTGTTCTATGGGAATTTTGTCTATATTATCTAGTTCATCATGAAAAAAAGCAAAATTCTAAATATACTTTACATGCTCATCAATAAATAAGTTGTCGTAATAAATAAGTTATAGTACATTTATATCATAGAATAATTTATGGCTTATTTGTGGTTAAACAGCATTATGACTAGATAGCAACAAAGTTAAGTAATTACAGTACATTTATAGAATAGAAATATGGAAAGGATGTCCCTTAGATGTTGATATAGAATAATCTTAAGTTACATTATTTAATTAAAAAGCAAGAATAGTGGGAGTGATATGCTATCAGTTAGGCAAAAAATATCTCTGGAAAGACTTAAAATAATTTAATACTTGAATTTTGGGGGATAGAAAAGTTTATAGTAAAGGTATAGAAGTTAAAAGAATATCCTTTGCTTTTATCACTTTGTACAACCAGATTTTGTAGTGGGAAATAGACTACCTGTTTAATACAAAAGCAAATAAAATAAACCGTGCTAAAGCCAATAGGTGAAATTATATGCATGAATAGTTTATCACTTCCATATTTATAATATCAAATGATTAAAAGCAACCTAAATATTTAACTGTAAAGAAATGGTTTATTACACCAAATGTAAGTATTATGATAATCTAGGTTGTTATGAAAAATAAATGTGAAAAAGTTCTAAGAAACATGAGTGCACTACTTTCCTATTACTGTACAACTAATTCTCCAAAACTTAGCAGTTTACAATTTTTTTTTTTTTTTGTACTGGGATCAAACTCACAACCTCGTGCTTGTCAGGCAGGCACTTACGCCACTGAGCTAAATCCCCAGCCTACATGTTTTTATTTTTCATAAGTCTGTAGCTTATAAGTCCTGGTCCAGTCTCATAGATGGAAATCAAGTTGTCAGCTGTACTGAGTTCTCATCTAAGAATTCTGCCTTCTTCGATGAAAAATGCACATTATTAGAGAAAAACCTAAGAATGGCCCTTAACCACATGGAGAAGTATTTAATCTTTGCATTAATAGAAATTTGCACTGAAGTACCATTTTCTCCTGTCAGACAGAGAAAACATTTTTAAATTTGGTGACACACTGAGCTCTCAGGGTGTAGACAGTCTCTTTCTAACACTTTTAAAACTGACATTAAAATGTTGCATACGATAACATCTGTAGAACCTGATAACAACCAGGTAAACATGCCCATGTGAGAAGAGATTGGAAGGGAATGTGCAAAAATAATAAGTCAAGTTTCTATTTTCTTATATTATTAAAATATTTAAGGATAAAGAAGAGTAGCTTTTTCTACCTTTCATCTTTTACCATAGCACAAAGAGTTGGGTAGATTTATTTCATTTTCTACGTATTGTTATTATTTGCTGCTATTGCTGAGTTAAGGGTATGGCTCCCCAAAACTTGGTCCTCTGTGTACCATGTTGTCCAGTCTGGTTTTGGAGAACCCCAGGCATACAAGCATGAAACAATTACAAAATACCTGTGATCGACTGAGTGTTCACTATTTACATATATCTAAATCAAAGTGCCATTATTCCTGCTAACAACCTAAGAGGATTATTTTACATCTCATTGGGTTCTATTCCTAGATCTGCTCCAGACAAACTCAGAAGCATGGCAAGAAGTCAATCTCTCCTTGTTTACTTTTCTGTTTTGCAAAATGGAATAGGTAGCACCTACGGTGTGGCAGATACCTTTCATATTCTGCTTGTGTCTACTCAGCACTTACCCATATTCACGCAGACTCGGCCCAGCTTTCAACTACAGCTTCTTGGAATGAGTACCCGAGTTGCCTTCTGACCAGAGAATCCCCTGCATTCATATATGGAAAGACTGGAGGTTCTGAGGGAATGAACAACACTTCCCTTCTTCCAGCAGGCCTCCCTCCTGGCTAAATGAGGAGTGGAGCATAATTTTAGGTTATGCCAAGTCTCCCTGGGAAGGAAACGGCAGTGTGTGTGCTCCACGGTCTCCCCTTGTCCTCTGTGGGATTAAATTCCATTTACCCTCCAAAGTCATCCACTTGATATTATGCTATTTTTTAAAATGTCTTAAGAGGATTTAACAGGAAATTTGCCCTTTTTAGAAATTTCTTAGTGCACAATGCTCTATTGCTAACTGCAGGCACATTGTCATATGGTAGAACTCTAGAATGTATTCACCTTGTATAAGTGAAACTTTATACCCTTTGAATGGGAACTCCGCCTCCTCTCTGCCCCCAGGAGCAAGCCACCACCCCTGACGATGTGTATGCTTTAGAGTTTATTTATATGCTTCAGATAGGTAGAATTCTATAAAACTTGTTCTTCCATGACTTGCTTATTTCACTCACAGTCTCCAAACTTCATCTACATTTTTGCATATGCCAAGATTTTCTTCTTTTTAAGGCTGAATAATACTCCATCTTATTGATACATGACAGTTTCTTTATCTATTTGTCTGTTAATGCTCATTTAGGATGTGCCTGCATCTTGACTATGATTAATTGTATTAATGAAACTAATCTCTAATTTCTCACTGCAATCTTGATATCAAGACTCTTGGACTTGAATATCTCGAAGTGGGACTGCTAGGTCATGTGATAGTTCTGTTTTAGCTTCTTGGGGAACACCCATACTGTTTTTCATAGAGGATGCATTATTTTACATTCTCCCCAACAGCATACAAGAGTAGCAATTTCTCCATATCCTCCAAAATACCTGCTATTTTTTTCCTTTTGATATAAGCCATCCAAACTGGTGCACAGCGACATCTCATTGTGGTTGGGACTTGCCTTTTTCTGACATTTAGTGATGATGAACACTGTTACAGTTTGGATTGTCAGTGTCCTACAAAGTGTTCTGTGCCACTACAGGCCCAGAGAAATGAACTGAACCTCCAAACCTCAAGCAACCATGAACTGAACCTCTAAACCTCAAGTAACCATGAGCTGAACCTCTAAACCTCAAGTAACCATGAACTGAACCTCTAAATCTCAAGTAACCATGAGCTGAACCTCTAAAACAATAAGCCAAAAAGACTCTTTCCTTTTTAAGTCATTTATCTGTGTTTCATCACAGAGACATAAAGTTGACATTATAACCTCCTCTTCATGTACTTACTGGTAATCTATTTCTCTTTACAAGAGAAATAAATAAGTGAAATTTTAGCCAATCCTTAACTGGTTTATTAAGTTTGATTTTCTTTTGGGAGTATGTATTTAGCTGACCTTTTGTTTGTCTGTTTTTGGCAGGTTTTGTTTGTACTCACTACAGAGAAGTAGAAGTTGCTTATATATTACAGAAGTTAATCCCTTGTCAGATGTATGGTTTGAAAATATTTCTTCTCTCTCCTACCTATTTACTGAGACTAGTTTCATGCTCGCCTTGGATGTGAGAGTCTCTTGCTAGTTTCTGGATTTCTTCCAAAGGGAATTTGTCTGTGTTTTGTTAATGAGTCAGTGTATTTGTAGGGCAGGAAGGAGAGTCCAGAATTTTTTATTCTGCTATCTTACTGATACCACTTCGATAATATACTCTTTATTGATAACATTCTTTTTATTACTACTTCAATAGTATAATCTCATCAAAGCCTCTTCTACAAGTCTTTGTCTCAGAGATTCTGGGAACATAAATTGAGATTTATTGTGATGATGAAATTGATGCTGAAAATAAAACACCCAGTACAAGATAGATTTCTGAAGAAGTTGGCTATTTTTACTCTTACTATTTTAATTTTAATTTTAAAAAACCCTAAATGTCAAACAGATTAAATATAAAATAAACAGCAAAACAAACCTTCCTCACTACATCACAACCAAGCTTCTCCAATGGTTGGCCCAAGACAAAAGACATCAGAGACTGCAGGAATAATCTTGATATACTCTTAGTCTTGGGACCATTTTATTATTTTTTGATGCTCCCAAAAGAGAAAAGTTAAGAGACAGCAAAGTAAAAATAGTCACTTTTTTATCAAGTATTAGTAAATTTGGAACAGGACCAGGTGAGAATTCAGACACAGCTGTGGGTAGTATCTAATAGTTTTAATTATCTCTTGCTGCAGTACAAATTACTGCAAACAGAGCAGCATAAAACACCATGCATACACACACTACTGCATAGATTCTGTGCACTAGGAATTCAGGAACAGTTTAACTGAGTTTTCTGCTTCTGAGTCTCTTTCATAAGCTGTAATCAGAAGCTCGACTGGGAAAACATCTGCCTCCCATCTTATGGATTTGGTGGTGAAATTCAGTTTGCCTAGGGCTGTTGGATTAAGGGTTTATGTTTCTCACTGTCTGGTGAACTGCGTGTGTATGTCATATCTAGCATGGCGACTTGCTTTACCAGCATTCCAAATGAGAAGGCAGTAAAAACAACCTGATAGCGAGATGGGAGTCATAATTCCATGTACTCCAATGGCAGAAGTAGTATTCTACTACCTTCCTCTGTTATAATGGCTGCAAGCAAAGCACTAGGCAAATCTGTCCTGGGTGGGAAGGACTCATACGAGGGCTCCCACACACACCGGGAGGCAGGGATCATTAGAAGACACCCTAAATCTACTCGCCACACGGACTAAACTTAGATTGCTGATTTATTAAACTGGAAACTTTTTTTTTTTTACTTCTTTGATATTCTCTGAGGATCTTAACAGGAGAATTCTTTCAGGAAACTAGCCTTACTTAGGCAAAAATACTCCAAAAATGTAAGATGGCTCTATAACATCATGGGTAACAATAAAAGGACAACAAAGTAATCAAAGTTATCCACGACGAGTTAAATTGCACAGCTCCATGAAGTTGAAGTTTTATTAAATGTAGCCAGGACAATCTGAATAATAAATACTGACAGAGTTAATTTGACATAAACACTGAGCATACTATTTTGCATATAGCACGGGCTTAATAATGGTTTGGAAATAAATCAAATGGAATCAAATTCAAATGTGTAGGTTTCAATTATCCTTTTCTGTACTATTTATGCTTTAACTTTTACCAAGAGCCATTCTGCCTCTGCTGACAAATGCAATGAAGAATTTGTTTCTCAAAGTAGAAGCGAAATTGACTATAAAAAAATCAGGATCTGCGCTACTATTACTCACACCTAATGGAGCTGTGCTTATAAACTGCAAAAGACTGCCTTCTCTCTAATCTGAGGGGACGTTCCAGCCCAGCAAGTGGGAAATAAAGCCTTATTCAGCAGCAGCCACGGCATCAGGGAGCTGGGCATGGAACTGGGTCTCCCAGACTGCCTGTAACACATGGCTGGGATCATCCGTAGTAACGCCTAGAAATTCTTTGCTAAAACAATCACAGGGAGGGGTGAGAGTTTATGCTTTTTGACCAGATGCACAACCCATGTCTGCCACAGTGAATTTTAACTGGCTGTTTTTCAAAAGAGGAGTTCCTCTGCTAGTATCAAGTCAGGGATAAAAGCAATTGTATGCTGCATTATTCAGCATTCCAGCAAAAGTGAACAGAGAAAGGACTTAGAACAGAAAACTACTTTTCAACAGCAAGAGAACTTATGTATGACTAGACTGTCAACCAGAAGGCTTGGGCCCAATATGGCACAAATATATGTCACAAATGATCAAAAATTTGAATTTCAAGTCATTCAAAGTACAAATAAGGCAAATGGTGTTTTTTTGTTCTGTCTGTGGTCCCAACACACTCTTCTTATTTTTAAAGTAGAGTACTAGAACAGTGTTGACCAAGCCATGAAGGGAATATGTATAGATTATTCTAGTTAAAGTTTTGATTAGTTCCATTATGTATTGTATGATTTTTAATCCACCTCCTGTTTCATATTCAAGCTTCTATTTTGTCTTTCCAGATAAAGTGCAGAGTTGCAATGAATCTTGAGTCAAAAATGTAATTATTCAGATATGTAGTGTTTTTCTAAAATTTACTAGAGAACTACTTTTTCCAGTGAAGATACAAAGCCATAGTTTTAAGAATCTCAACAGACTCAGGAGATCTTGACATTTACTGAGGATCTGCTATGTTCTCTCATTAAATGATCAGTCTTACAAGTAAATATTATCATCTCAATTTGACAGGTGAGAAAACTGAGAAACCATACAAGAGTGGAAAACGTATCTATTTGGCATGTGAATATGAATATACAGTATACTTCATATTCACAAATCTATTTGAACATTATAACTATCCATCTCTTTGTTATTGTTAATATCAAACACTGATATTAAATTGTTTGCCCTATGTCACATACCCCTAAGTAGTCACCCAGTGAATTGGAACCCATATACATCTGATTCCTTGTATGTCCCCCCATTTACATCATGGTATTCAACAAAAAATCTTCTAAATGTAGCTTCTAGTGAAAGAGTTGCAGAATTCTGATGGCTTCCTGCCAGTTCAAAAGGAGGTTACTATTTACACAACTGTCACGCTTCTCAGCAAAGAAAAGTATCTGAGAACATCTCTAGAATTAAATGTGTCTGAGATTGGAGAAATACAATTAATAACACTAAATATTAGAGGGACCTTCTTGGGCTTAACTACACGTTACAACACAAACCTAACCACCACATCTATTCTACTTTCTTTTTTGTCTTAAACGAAAAGAGCTCACATTTATGGCTGAAGTGTAGAAACAGGAAAGATGAATGAATGGATGAAAAAGTGAATTAGTTAAAGAATTAATTTAAAAATACATGAAACAGCAAGCCAGGCCTATCACTTTCATTCTAGCAAACTTCAGAACACTCCAGGCCACCCCCTAAGTTGATGACGTGGCACCCTCTCCCTGCCCCCGGGCTGCTTCGTACGGCACATTTAGCATGGCAGGGGCACAGCCAGGATTTAACTTAGTCGAGTACTAACCCGTCTCCATCCCACGGCTGTCCAAGATGTTCATGGTGTGGCCTCCCATCACTGACAGACTAAGACCCTCTGACTGGTGACTCTGCTGTACATTCGCCCCCACTTTCCCTTTCCTTCTGTCTTCCAGACATGCAGTGTTTGCAGAACAGTTGAACAGGCGCTTTCCCTCTGCTCACCAGAATACCTTCAGATGCCACAGGGTGGTTAAAAGCACAAGCTTCAGTTTAGACAACTAAGTTCAAGACAGACTGCTATTTACTTATTAGCATGTGATCCTCGCAAAACTGCCTAGCCTGTCCAGGTCTTAGCTTCTCATGTGTAAAGTGAGGATAACAGGAATATCTATGTATGAGTTATTGTGGGAATAATAATTGGATGATATACCAAAAGCAACAAATGCAGACCCAGCATACTGCCTGTTTTGTTTTGTTTTGTTTTGTTTTGTTTTGTTTTGTTTGAGACAGAATCTCACTACGTAGTTCAGGCTGCCTTCAACTTGCTGTGTAGCCCAGGCTAGCCTCAAAGTCACAGAGCTCCTCCTGCCTCATCTTTCTAAGAGCTGGGGTTACAGGAATCTGCCATCATGCCCAGCTGCATACTGCCTTTACAAAATAAAATGAGGATGATAGAATGCCTTTTCATTTGACAATTCAGCTTATAGCCACTTATGAATTAAAACAAGAGAGATGGGGGAGAGAGAGAGAGAGAGAGAGAGAGAGAGAGAGAGAGAGAGAGAGAGAGGAAGCAACCCTTTTTATTCCTTTAAGGAAGTATTCTAGTTATAAGGCCAGAGATATCCCAGGTTTGCCTTCGGATCTTGTGCACATCCTGGCAATGAGGATGGGGTGGTTTGGTTGCCCTCCTGGGTCACGTGACCTCAGGTGCTGAGATGGGTGAGGAGCAGAGACAGTACTGGTTAGCCTCACCCAAACTGTATGGACTAGGAGTGAAACGGACCCGTTTGCTAATACAAAATCAAAATGCTACTACCAGAAAAAAGTTTTAAAAGCTGCTAATCCCTAAAAGACTAAAACAACACTGGATAACCAATGTAGGATAATGCTATTAACCAGGAGAAAAGATAACACCTCCAAATGCCTGCTTCTCCCAATTCCACACCAAAATATGGAGATAAGAAAGAAAAACAGGTCAATACAAGGTCTACTCTGATTTCATTTAATTGAATCAACAAAGGAATAATTAGATCTCTAAGGCATTAAAGTTATATCTAAGTACACCAGGGAAATGGGCATAAGAAGATACCCAGCTTGGATAATCCAGGTTTTCCTTAATAGATAATTTAGCTAAGTGAGAATTCTCTTTGTAGGATCCTTTCTACACTCCTTCATAAATTATCTAAATGCTTACTTCAGACTGTGCACAGATAAACAGCTTCAAAAGGGCTATCTCTCAAAATTTAAACTTCTTACTCCCATTGGAAAAATGCAAATACATGTAAAAGAACAGAAGTTATACAAATTAAAAAATATTTTCCTAAGCCTGTCTGCCCTTTTCATATTTAAATAAGACCTCATGTATCCTCTCCTCCCAGGAAAGAATGTGTAAGAATAACAAAATTTGGAAAGACATAAATTGCCAATACTTTCTAATTCTGCTATTTCCATAGCCGTCGTAAAAGTAGAATTAAGATCTATTGAGAGTGTACTCTAAATTCTACTACCAGACCACTTTGTGATAGTCATTAGAGTATGTGTTTTTCTTTTTCTCTCTCCTTATGCATTTCTTTATAAGATTTTTCCTCTCAAGTTTTCTATCACAAGGTGTTAAAAAATGGAGGAATGAACACAGAATTCAAGCAAGATGACTCTCCTTCCTAAGTGGTGTTTCATGTACACAAGTAAGTTTATGAATATCCACATGAAATGATCAGAAAATGTGGAAAGTAATTATGGAGGTCACAGAAAGTTTTCCTTTCTTGTTTTTGCTTTTCAATACCTAAAATTCAAAGAACATTATAAGAAGACATTGGGAAGACCATTAAAAAAGGGCATGAGATATGAAAAGCTCAAGTAATAAACAGTGAAGAGAAATACAAGACCAGTCATTCTCCCAGCCCTTAAACCAAGTGCTCTGTTCTAGAATTTAAAATAAAAAGGAAGCCATAGAAAATGATACTGAGCTAGACATACAAAGAAATCTTGCTTAATTTTATTGTATTCTCAAAAGATGGATATTTGAGTGGGCAGTGAATCAGATAAGTACCCTGAAACACTATTTTAATTTGTTACTAACAGAATTAAATAAACCAAAGGAACACATGACAAGAATCAGAGATCTGTAACTAATTAGAGATGTTCTCTGTTCAGGGATCGTCCTGTTTTCCCTGGAGGTCCTATAAGCCAACCATCAACCTTTCCTCCAAGATGTATCAAATCAAACAATGCAGCATTAAATGAAAATAACACTGCATATTGAGGAATACCTTTGGAAAAATGCTTTATAAAAACACATTTGAATCATTGGACTTGGCAGAACAAGTTTACTATTAAATGAAAATATATTTATAACTCTCAAATCTCTTCATTCCAAAGGAAAACATGTCACCATAAGTGTTGTCCCAGGAAAGTCTTTATCATTGGATTACAATAAACTTCTTCCTTAAAATTCAACGTTACTCATTTCTTAAAGACTCACTCACAAATATATAGAAAGAGAAACTAAAGATAAAGATATAAATCCATGGCATGTAGCATATATAAATTATAGAGGTCAAGATATGAAAGGAGTGATTGATACAGACAGTAGATATTTAAATTTTTAAAAAAATTATTATGGTAAAAGATTATTGTCAGGAATGATGAGATAAGCGTGTTCAAAGCAAGGGAGAATATTTCGGGTATTCTGAGGGGAGTTAAAGGCAATGCATCTTTTACTGTAAGAAATATCTAAAACTGAAACATTTACCATATATTTTGATCGCCCTTTATGGGTTAGATGTTTATGGTACTTTCTGTCAAATAAAACCATTTTGCTGTCTCTTCACCCATCATCTGGTCTGACATGGTGTGCTTCTGGATCTTCCTCAAAGTCAAAGTGACGGGGAAAGGGAAACACTTTGAATTGATTCAGAACATTGAGATAGTCATGATGGTGTAGCCAAAGACACCCAGGAAAGAAGACTTCCAGAACTGCCTTAGAAAGTGACTGGAACAGTGGGATAAGTGTTTTCAAGTCTAAAGGAAGGACGTTGATGAGGATTGCTGACATGTCTTACAAGGTAAGATTATGCTAATTTAAACTTTCACCATAGTTTTTTTTTTTTTTTTTATCACATCTCCTATACAGAAAGAGCACCATTAGATTGAAGAAAGAGTCCGCACTGGGCTTTAATTCAGGTTCATGTAATAAATATGCCACTCACTAATTTCTCATTCACCAGCACCTTTCCTTAAAGCCTGCTCCTTGTAAATCTATCTTGGTTAAAAGACATTCTCTGAAGATTTCCAAGACTGTACTCTTTACTACCAAATTTATTTTTCAAAGTTCCAGCTTTTGTGTGATAAGATAAAATGCCAATAAAAGTATAACTGGACAATCACTTTCTTCTCTATGTTGCCGGTTACAAACCCTTATTCTTACACTTGCTGAAATTTACTGTAGTTCTTTAATGTCGATCTACACAGTGAGACTGAATATCTGGGTGGAAACCAACGTCATACCATCTTTTTGTATCTAGTAGTATATTAGACTGGTTCCCTCTACCAGGCCAGTGCTGTGAGCTTGAATACTAAAGATCCATTATTATCTTTCTTACAACAATTATCACTGGCCAATAGGAGCCCAGGATTACTTTAGGGGACAGGGCTATGGAATGACTAAATACTTAAGGTGTAAAAAGGTCCAGCTGCTTAAAGGGAGGAGGAAGGGGCCTGTGATGTAGCTTTCACTGAACAGGTTCCCTGGAAATCAGACTGAAATTAGGCTGTTGAACCCACATCTCCATTTTACTTCTTCTCTTGGCCTAATCTATTTCCCTCATTACCTTACAGGTTTCTCCTAAAAACACTTTCTCAGTAGCAAATCAGTTGCACAAAATCCCCCAGGTTGACCTCTGCTTTTAGGAAATTAACCTAAAACACAGCGCTTAGACCACTGATGTTTGTGACAAAGATCTTTCTCTACTAAACGTTGAGATTCCTAAGAACATAGTGATGACTTACTCATTTTTTTCACATCTAAGGTCTAATTTAGGGACTTACGGGTAATAAACACTCAAAACTTATTTGTAAATTTGGTTTACTGTGTGAATAGATTCACCTCATTCCTTATTCTCATCTTGTACTAAACATAAATTCCAGGGAAAGAGCTGGATTTAAGGATAGGTGTTGCCATTCTCATTTAATAACAACCTTTCTCCAAGAGAAACAGAATCTGAGTTCTCAAGATTGAAGCAGTAAGGTCTGAAGTAAGGGGGCGTGCATAAACACGTCCCGCATCGCTATTTCTACAATCGTGCACATAATTGAACAATGTGTCTCATCAGTTGAGCAGTCATTGACAGTAAACAAAGGCCATCTACAAAACCCTTATTATTATTTTTTTTTTCAGCTTCCACTTTCCCTGAGAATATCTTCCATTCCTCACTTGCACCTCGTTCCTATACTAAATCGGCAGTAAGGTGGTAAATATCAAGCTAACTCTAGGAAATAAAGATGGGGCATTTTCTACACTGCACCATAGTACATCACCAGAGATTAAAACAAATGTGGCAGTCTGTTCTCTATTGTATCCCTTGCAAATGATCCTATTTCTCTTCACTAAGGAAGATAGATCAGATTCCACCAAATGAATTAGCAAATTCATCTAGAAGGACAAGAACTCCTACATTAATCAAAAGCATGTGATATATCTAAATTAAAAGGAAGGCACAAGTTTTCCATCAATGTTTCTTGTTGTGGCTCTGCCTTACTAATACAGTTGCAGGAACTCCGTGGTTAAAAAATGGAATGATACTCTCAGTATTCTAATTAAAATTCTTGTTACTAACTGATCATCACAAAATTTGGCCAAGAAAGCAAAAAGATAATTGCCTCTCCACGAACACATTTTCTTTTAGGGTAGAGATGGCCTTTTGATGAGAAAAGGCTCATTAGGTTTCTATTACCCAAACTTGTGTCAAACAGGCAAGATGTACCCCTCAACAAAATAACATAACTCAAAACTCTCTAAGAGGATTCACTGTTTGGGAACATCAGTATTTGGTCCAGCTCTTCTGGAAACTTCTGGCATTAATTGCATTTCACTTATAGTTAACTCTGAGCAAAACTGGTACAATGAGGACACGCAGGAAGAGAGCAGGGAGTATGAGAGATGACAGGAAGTATAAAGAAAACCGGTGAAATCAATTACTATTTAACCCAAGTAATGTGCTGGGTATCTCAATTTCTTGTCTTCACCTCATCAGGCTGCTTTAACAGAGTACCACAGATGAGGTAGCATGAACAACAAACATTCATTTTTCCTGCCTCTAGAGGCAAAGATGTTCAAGTCCAAGGTTCTGAAAGCATCCTTGCTTCCAGACCTCTTCCTTCGTCTCATATCCTCCCATCCAAGAACAGGATCATCTCTCCTCTGTCCTTTCTTGTAGCTTCTAATCCCACTTAGGAAGGTTCCAGCTCATGCCCTAACTACTCCTTAAAGGCTCCAAACCCCATCACACTGACTAGGGTTTAAACATTTGGGGGGAAGATTTCATTCATTACCCCACTTTTTTGCAATAACTTTGATGGGAGTGTATTTTTTATCATTTTATAGGTGAAAAAACTTGGTTTTACAGATATTGACAAATTCTACCAAGCCACATGGCTAAATGGTGGAGCTAGAACTCACACCAAGCACTGTTACAAATCCACTGTCTTTCAACTTTGTAACCATACCAGTTACTTATTACCAAAGTTTTTTGCTGACTTTTGCTGACCTTAATTTTGTGACTTCAGAGATAAAAGAGGAGTTTTTGTGGGCATTTGCCACTTTAGTTTAGTGTTTTCCCCAACATTTACGTGTTGGTGAGCCACACTTCCAACCCACGTGTTGGAAACGATCGCCAGTGCAAGAATCTGAGAGATGGGACATTTAAGAAGTAATCGGGGTTAGATGTCCCAGAACTTAGAACTGCGAGCCAAATAAACCACTGCTGATTATAATTTACCTCTTCTCAAGGATGCTGCAGTAGCAGCAGAAAAATAGACCAGTATAGTCTCTTTTGAAATTAAACAATCTTATAATCCCATCACTTTTCTGATGTATTACCTACCAACTGCCAACTAATAAAAGATTCCTTCAAAAAAGTAATGTTGTAATTTAAGAGACAATGCAGCCTTCTTTGAAAGTTGCCAGAATGAGTTACCAAAATGTGGAAGATGCTCTGAAGGCATGCAAAAGCTTTGGAGTATATCAGCAAATGAAGACACTTTTGAATTAGGCAAAGTACTCTCAATTTTGCAGCCAAATTCCCAAAGCCAACATAGACATGGTCATAGCTCCATGGCCTTCCAGCCTCCACAGAAGTTTCAAAATTACTGCCTAGTTCTTTGAGTCAGGAAGAAATAAAGGATGGGTTCTATCCTTCACAGAAGTGGGAAGAAACTGAGCTACTCTACTCTGTTTTCTTTGTGCAGTGAGGTACAAAGTGGTTGACTAAGAGTGAAGGAAGAGAGACAGAGATGGGGAGACTCAAGGAGAAATGTAAAAATTAAAGGAATTTACATTCACTGTCTCAGAGAATGAAAGAAAAGATGGACAGTTGATAAGGTTTCTAGAATACAAGCTCCGCGAGATCAAGGAACTTTTCTCTCTTTTCTTTACTTAGTATTTACACATAGTTGATACTCAACAAGTATTTGTGGGATGAGCAACCTCAGACAAAATTTTAATATTCATTTTACAAATGGTGGTGTCACTGACAAAGTTTTGGAAACAAGTTAAAATTTATTAATAATTTGTCTTAGTTGATTTCTTGTTGTTGGAACAAAATACCCACTACCCATAAGAGAGGAGAGGCTTATTTCACTCACAGTGTGTAGAGATTTCAGTCTATAGTTAGTTGGCCCCAAAGAACAGCGCAGCAGAAGGGTAATGGCAGAGGAGAAACAGCCCATGGCAGGGCAGTCAGGAGCAGTGAGCCTTCCATCTTTCCCTTTTTATTCCATCTAGGCTACAAGCCTATTGGGTGGTGCTCCCCACACGCAGGTGTGTCTTCCCTTTTCAGTAAATCCATCATCCATAGCCAGAACACTGGAGGACCAATGTAGTATCACATACCAGTGATCCAGTCACCTCTCAAAAGCCCCGCCTATGAGCATGTGAGGCTTTGAGAGAACATCTAGACATGAACCATAACCCAATACAACACTGAAACAGCTAACATCTCATACTATATCATCTGTATGTCTTTAGGTGGTAGTGATCTTCATAACTCCACCTAGATAGTCTTTGTAAAACTGAGATATGGATGAAACAACTACCGGGAGCGGGTAAAGATACAACAATTAGGTTACAGATCACCAAGTCTTTAGTATCACACAGATTCAGGTCACCTTCCCAGATGATTGTGTGTAGATGACCCTGAGGTCCCTTGGGGACCACACTAGTCACAGCTGTTCCTTACTCCCTCTCCCTTCTACAAGTGGCTGATCTCACACTTACTTCCCACCTCCAAGAGCCAGAGTCCTTTAGATGCCCCATCCAAATTGTCCCTCTTATCCTTTTCCCAGAGCACCCTGGTGCTGTCACTCACTTTCCTCCTTCCAAGAGGAGTGCCTGCCACAGTTACAGAGACCTGTCCCATCCTCACACCCACAGCTGTCAGTCAGGTGCGGTATACGGTTTTGCAGAAAGTTCTAAATATCTGTGGGAAACAGCAGTGTGGGAGGCTCATCTCACCGACATAGGTCACATTGCGCTGATCTTTGGCTTGGGATCTACCATCGCCTTGGCCCCTCGTCCCACCAATTCTCCATCACCATGGCTGCTCTCGTACACCACTTCCTACAGGTTTGATACCTGCTTCTAACATGTCCAAGTAGGGGAAAGGGAAGATGTCAGTGTGGTAGGCTGATCACACTTAAACTTTCATCCTTTATTTGAAAATCTGAGAGTCCTTTATAATCTCCACATGGAAGCCAATGTTTAATGCAAAGACTTATTAAATCTGTATAAAATATACAAATGATGGCTAATGGCATGACTTTCCGTATTCTTCTCCAAAGCTGAACCAGGGCAAATTGCTTTTATTTTAAACAATAAATTAATTTTGCACCATGGAGGATATCCCACTAATCCATTTCAAGTTTTTAGTGCAATACAGATTTGTCTATGTTTGCAAAATGAAAGACTTAGCTGCAAGAGAAATGAGGGAAAAGCACAGACTGCATTTCATAGTAACATGGAAAAACCATTAAACCAGAATTCATTTTGAATAAGGCACTGCTGAACAGTGTGGGTTGAGTGTGATTACTGGTTCTGGGAATCCATTATGAAACAGATAAAGTTAAACATTGCCCTGGAAAATTGATATATTGGGTTGGATTCATTTATCTATTGAATAGCAAATAAAGCTCAATTTTGGTAAAGACAGTTAGGATGTCAGTGGGGGTGGTGGTGGGGAGGTAGATTTTATCCCAAGAATGTAGATGAGAGCAAGTTAGGTTAAGAAACTGAAAAAGTACCAAGCAGAAATTTTGCACAATCATTCAGAATGTGCTGAATTTAGAGTATGTCAACTTAGCACCACTAGAAGTATGCTTCTCAGAATTCCTTCCCTGCAGAGTTCCTGGTTAACATGAATTATGGGCCACATTCTTTTTGTACTCGGAAGGTCAAAGCAGGCAATTGGGCTCCCTGCAGCTTCACGCACACTGTGGGTTATGGCTGGCTCCCCCTGCAGTTCCTAAGTCCCCACTGTAACCTCATTCCTCTTTGCTGGCTCCTGTTCAGATAGAAGATTTAGCTCCATGATGAAGGCAATAGGTTCTCCTGCAAGGTACTGCATCATCAATGCATAGGAACAGAGCGGGCCCATCATGAGTCTTCGCCTTCCTCAGGGCTCCAAGCGGTCTAGCAGGTTCCTCTTCTAGTTTCTGTCATTTCACATCCATCTTCCTGCCCAGCGTCCTGCTCTGTGGTCTTCTGTCTCCACCCTCAGATCCAGCTAAAAAGGCCTCTTCTAATGGTTTACCCACATCCCACAAGTGTGTAAGTCCAAGAACCTCAGTAAATACTTTAGATATTAATGCATAACATAGAGGCAGTGCTTCTTTGATCAAACCCTGACTGAAACACAGGCTGAGATTATTAGAGTGGAGCGAAAAAATTGGGAAGACATTTGGATAAAGCATGTTGAATTTGATAGAAGAAATACAATGCCTTTAAGCTCCTATTGGTGCAATTTTCTCAACTGCACAAAGAAAGGTTCAACCTGACCTATTTAAGAACTCTGGATAAAACAACTTACAAATAAAATATTTCTAAGAGATTCATTTTCTCCATGGAACTTCATCCATATCTTCATGTTATTAGTCATATGCACTCTTAAATAATGCCGATTAGCTGAGAATCTGCTGCATATTTGTGACAGACTTTTCAAATATATTAGGTGTTAGATGTTATCCAGGTGATACCATCCTTTGTACTTAGGCTCAACAATTAAGATTTTGCTTTATGTAAAAATTGTGATGTATGCTTTTATCTATGGCTTTAGTTTTCTTCTCAAAGCAATTCTGAGAAGTTGGAAAAGAGCAAGCAGTTGGGGTATACAAGGAGAGAACAAAAATGTATTTCCAGATTCTGCCACATTCATGCCTCTCAATTTCACTTAATTCTCAAGCTATCTATACTTAGTATTATTTGCCATAGTATGAAATTGGGAAAATGGAGACTTAGAGAACCCAAGTTCAATGTCTTATATGACAAATAACTGTGAACTGAGTTCTTTATAACCACAAAGCATAAGGTTTTCCCATGGCTTCTTCAAAGTACAGTTTGCATTTCTGAAGATTGGCCAGTCAGGCTTCTAGCTTTCTGTTTTACATTCTTCTATCCTATGGCTTTGCTGTTACTTAATTCCAATACAGGAGCAAGTTTACTCTGTCCCTACACCAAAACGAAAATTCTTCTAGCTTCAAGAAAGTAATAGAGACCTGCACTCAAGGATTTAACACATGTTTGCCGATGTCCCTTGTACTATGGCTTTCTTTTCTATTGTCTGTAACAAGATCTGTGTGTATTTTATATCCAACCTCATTCTTATGCCAAAGATCAATTGAAAATCTGTGTGTTGTTTATTCTGTAGGAATTTAGAGCCCAATATGGGTCAGACATAACATTAAACATTGGGGTTAATGAATAATGCATGGAACCTGTCCACAATCAGATGGTATTTCTAGTATAAGACATATCCATATAAAATACAATTCCAGCAAGTTATAATACCACTGTAATTTGAGAAAATACAATGATAGCAGGGACCAACTCAACTGGGAGAATAAGTAAGGCAGGATTCATAATAGAAGTACTGTGTGAATTGAGACTTGAAGGACAGAGAAGATTTTCCAAGGTGAACATTTTATAGTCAGAAGTAATAGCATGTACAAAGACATAATTGCATAAAGTAGAGTTACTTTTTTGGAATTTTAATATCTTGGGGGTATTGAACTATAGAAAATGAAAGTGGAAAATTGGGCAATGAATCTGGAGGAGAAAGCACAAGATGGTCCGAGAAGGACTCTTTGGGTCATACTAAAGAATTTGCACTTTTGCCCTTAGGGATATAGATGTTATTAAAATGTTTAAACAGAGAAGGAACATAATGAAATTTTCATGTCCAACACCTGTGTGTGAAGAATACCTCGGAAATACCTTGGAAGCAGGGCCGAAGCTGCACTGTAGTGTTTTGTGTTCATACAGTGAGTCTTCCAGTCCTGCGGTCCTGCACTAGCTCAGACCACAAGGACCCCTCCTTCCCTTCCTATGTCTTCCGAAAGTCAAATTCCTTCTTGCTGGCCCTCCATCTATTGCACTCAACAGTAAATAAATATTTTAATGTATTACATTCTCTTTTTGCAGTCACTCATAGATCTTTGGGTACAGCCTTTGTTCGCTCACACAAAGGTACATACGCTAATGATAGGCCTCCCCACCTGCCTGCACTTCCTGTGTTAACTGTTTGGGTTTCTTAATGCCAACCATTGTGCATTTGCCTCACTCCAGCACCTTGACGTCCAGGTCAGGGGACCTGGGGTTAGGCACGTGTTTTTCTCCACTGATTCTGGATTCTTAGTGATTGTTTCTATCAGGTAACATTGGTTTATTTTATATACAATTGGTCCTAGTTTACCATAGTTCTCATATGATATGGTTTTTATAGCTTCATTTAGATACTTGACATGGACAATGAGAATAATAATGAAATCATGTCTAATTAAAGTTACATTTTAAAATTCCCATGTTAACTAGATTGCTAATTCTTGCAGTTAAAAAATACATGTGGACTAGCTACCACTCTATGACTCTGAATTTTTCCTAAAACAAATGTATGAAGCCATAATCAAGTCAATAAAAAAAGCTATAAAAACTTTGAGAAACAAATGTTAAGGTGCATTATACACTCCTGAAATGAAGAAAATAATAGGCAGCCAGAACTGTGAGATAAGATTAGTGGTAACTGGACAACACTAGCAAAAATAACAAAAACAAAAACAAAAACAAAAACAAAAAAAACCTCTCTCAATAATAATACACTAGCAATACACAATTTACAGTATATTCCATGCACTTGAAAGCTACCACATTTTTAATATGTGAAAATGAAGAAATTGTAAAAGAAAGAAACACTAGATCACAAAACTTCCAACTACCATCTAAGCAACAGGGAGGAACTATGATATTTTAATGAAAAAAAAAACCCCAACATATAATACCTAGAATTTTCATTTCAGCAATTGTCCCTTCAGTATGAAGACCCTTTGTCTGTCTCAGAGCGGTAATGACAGGTAAAATTTAACCTAAAATCCCCTCAAATTTCCAGCTCTCCTAGTCACTTCCTCCTCAAAATTCTTCCTGTTGCCAATCAATGCCTCCTCCTTAAGCTTCAGTGTAAGTTGGAACAAAAGGATCCACTTCCCAGTAGGTTGTAAAAATGAATGGAGCCTGAAGGGAAGTGATATGTCATACAGTAGTAGAGTCAAAGAATTTTAGTGATACTCAAAATTGGTTTCCTGCCTTTTATACCCAAGTTAAATGAACATCAGAGAAATTAGTTTGTATTCATGAAGATAAACCGTGGGTCTCGCTTTTAGAGGGCATTAAGGTTACACAATTTTGAAACCCATCTTAAGGACTGGAATAAGCAAAAAATCCAGAAATTTCACATAGGGCTATGGCTTGTGAAAAGGAAAGGTTGGGATTCTAACCAGAGCAGAATGAGATAACACCCAATTTGAATAAGTGAGAGCCAAGGGCACGGTGGGTGGCCCGGGCATGCAGGGAAGCAGACACCACCAGAAACACCCGAACCAGAGGCATGAGCCTCACCGAGATTGCTTCTGTTTGTTCTTCCCTCTCCATGTGGCCTGTCCCCAGAGAACCTAATCACTGGCCTCCCGGAAGTTATGCATGTGATGCTTCCATCCATGCAGAGGTGTTCCTTGGGCAACCCGATTCCTAGGGAAGGACTTTAATTCATCCTGTATTGGTTCAAGTCACCTAGTGCTAGAAGAGGCGTCTTTATAAAACCATGGGTGCAGACCTTTGCATGTACATGGTCAGCACACGGAAGGCTCTTCTCCCATCGAAATTGGAAAGGCAAAACAACCACATATTTGCTCCACACTGAACAGCTAAGGGTCAAAAACTAGAGTGATTTTTACAGTCTTGAGGGCTCTCTCTAAAAGCAAGAGCAGATATTAAGCAATTTCATTTTCCTGGCTTAGAATTCTTGCTTTATTGTTACAGATAATTATCAGAATTCCATAATGAAAACAAAACCTAACACAAAAAAATCCTTTTTTTTTGTTTGTTTAAAAGTCAGTCATTTGTAGGAAAATGGACACAACTTGAGACCATAACATTAAGAGAAATAAATCAAACACACAGGTTTCAACATCACATGGTTTCTCTTACATGAGAAACCCAAACTATGAATAAAGACTAAAATAAAAGGTAGATAATATGAAATAGGGAGATAGTTCTTTTGCAAAACAAAAGAAGTTCATGAAATGGAGGGAGAGAGAAGGACAGGATAAAGAAAGAATGAAGATATGTCACATACACATTCCACCTCCCCATGAGAGATGCAAACATTACAGACCACAAACATGCATTAATAAAACTTTTAAAAGGTCACTTAAATTTTTCTAGATAATTATAATATTCATAATTATTGTTAGAGTTTTATTAGTAGAAAATATCAGGCAACTAGATTAACCATGTATTTTGTATTAAATTATACTGGCAATTGTCCCTTTTTACTGCTATCTTGATTTGGTTTATTTTTGATTTTCTCATTATCATAGATACAAAATGCACAAAAAGTTGCTAGTTGCTTGTGCCTTGAGATAATATTACTGTAAGGAACTTTGATAGGTAAATAGCATCACTAAGTGTACCATTTATTAAAGCCACATGTTTAGAACAAAAAGCATATTGCTAACAGTTCAGACCAAAAAGTTCCTACGTACGGAAGTTGCTATTGATTTGCATTTCCTAGTTAAGTAATTCACTATTGATCTAGATTTCTTCACCCCAAACAAAATACTTCAATCATTGGAAAAATTAAAATAAAGGAAATCAAAGGTGGGGGATTTTGACAAAACGACATCATAACAGAAAGAAAATCCCAGGTTTCCTTTTCCTTCCTTGACTCTCCATAGCAGCATCTTTTCATTTTAATTTAATATTTAAACTCACAGATTCCCATTGTTCTTAATTAGCCTTGGGAATTTTCCCCAGGGTTGATATATGACATTAGTTGAAGGAATTGCTGGAAGGAATTTACCTAGCACCTAAACTACACCGCTCTGCTTCAGATAGGGCCAGACAGAGCTTTGTAAATAATTAACGGATTTCAGTTGCAGCTGCCTGCTATTTGTGAGGCTTTGCTGGGTAGGGCTCAGCCTCAGGATCTGTCAGGGCAGGATCAAGGCTACATTCACTTCACTGTGCATTCATTGGTAAGTGCAGAAAAGGTCTCTAACAGAAATGGACTTTGAATGTTTGAAGATCCGAAACTGAAAAGCCAGCGAGCAGACACCACACTGAAATGAAGACAAGGGAATGAATGTCTAGATGAGTAAGATAGAAAAGAAAATCTGTGAATATTCATTTCCAGTTTCCTTCCCAGAAACCAAATCAGGCTATGCAGGCCCATGTCACAGGGCTCCTTGAGGGCAGGTCAAGGAGACAGGGCATAGGAGGAGACTGAAAGATGATGGGATTCCCTACCAAGAGACCTCAGCACAGACACCGCAGACAAGGTGTCCAGGAAACACTGTAAGGGCCCCACAGCCTGGGAACTTACAGCAGCTACCAGGGTTGAACTCACACTAGCTTGTAAACATCATTAGCACCAAGATGCTGAGTCAGATTGAAAGCAAAGCAGTAAAAGTTTACCAGACTCCAAAATGCAACTTAGTCACCCGTCGAAAGACAGATTTCACAGACAAGCAACTTGGAGAAGACTGCTGATGTGATCATACACACACTACTTGCTACCTGTCTGCACGATAGCGCCACTTTGAGGATGCTCCCTTTTTTCTCGTACTTAGAAAAGTATGTTGTCATTGACATGTGTGTGTGTCTTCTTAAATGTCTCGATTTTCTCCACTGTTCAGGTGTTCAGTGATCATAGGTTAGAATCATATCTCAGGTGTGCTTGCTGTCCCAGGAAGTCCCATGCCCTTCTCCAGTCTATCGGGCTTTAAACTGTGCCCAGGGAAGGTGACCTCCACCACCCGTGTCTCCTGGTCCCCCTCATCTCCTGGCTTCCTGTTGGGCTGAGCTAGTAGAAGACACTGACATGAAATCAGATAACCGGAAGAGAGAGTATTGCTACCTCTACTTTCTTCCAACTGGGTGGCCCTTTAACCAGGCTTATGTTGTAATATACATATATACAGCTTACTATCATATCAAATCTGAAGAAGCGTGTTATCTTTTACCAGCAAAGTAAGTGCACACTTCACTGACAACAGTCCCTCGCTTAAGGAGGTTCATTTCTAGGAAATACTTTGGCGTAGTGGATCCATACAATATCGGGGTTCAAATTCTAGTGCTTCCTCTTCTTAGATCCATGAGCTTCAGCAAAACTTCTAGCATTTCAAAAGTTATTTATTTCATAATAAGATGAGGCTAACAAGAATAGCTCTCTCATGAGGTTTTTTTCTGGGATTAAGTGAGATAATCTCATATAAACTCCTAGCATGCCATAGAAATTAAAACTGACAGGCTATATATAGCTATAACTGTAGCAATGGTGTTAAAATGTTTCCTTCAACTGAGAGGTATAGGTTAATATTTTAAACATGGCTCTTTTAGTGGCCTATGTCAAGAAAAACCCTTAATGCCACTTTGCTCATTCTACAAAGTGAAAACATAGGACTTTAGCAAAAGGCAAGGAGACCAAGAGATAGAAGGAGGGGAGTTAAATGGGAAATTTTAAAAAATGAAGGTGTGTTATATACACACGCCAACTCCCCAGAATGAATGTAATCATAATGTACCACAAACATGTACTAATAAAAAGGCAACTTTTATAAACTGATGCAGCGTCATTACTGTTATCAAAGGGGACACGACATCCTGGATTATTTTCTTATTTTCTTCATTGGTCTCAAGACAGGTGAGCAGGTGAGACTCAACAAACATATCCTTCTCTCCATCCCAGAAAGACAGAGAACAGAAGGGACGATGGTAAAGGAGGCTGGTGTGATGATGGGAGCTCTTCCTGAGATCGACCCCGTGCCAGCTCTGTTCTGGCAGTTACATGAGTTAAGTATTTCCATCCTCATAATAAACATGGGAGGTCATACATTAGTACTTCCTCATTTCACAAATGCAGGATAGAGTTTGAGGCAAAGATTAAATCACTTGCTTATAGTCACATCTAATGAATGGCAGAAATGAAACCGGGGCTCCAACATCTGTGTGCTAAAACACCAAAGCTACATTACCACACCCTGCCATTTTTACCCTGTTTCTTAATTCCATGAACATCTGTATTCCATTTTTATGAAAGCAAACATATTATGCAGAATTATAACACCAGTTTAAAAAGTTTTGTCAAGCAAACACTTTACAGGGCAAATATCATTAGGCCATTTTAATTTATTATTGAATTTTCTATTCAGCACAGTGAAATGCTTGCTTTTAATGTTTACTTTATTCAAGTCATATTCATCAGAATCATTTTTCTGTAAACTGTGCACCAAACATCAGATTTATTGGTCAGCCATTTTATATCTAACAAATGTGACTGATTACAGCTCCTATCCATAGGACTTTTCTTGTATGCTTATTGTAATAGAGTTTCAACAGAACCACATTTAATTTACATGAGTTCAATTAGCTTGGCCAGAAATTAAAGTAAGTTAAAAAGTTTTGGTGATTTCCCAAATGACCCCCCAAGGGGTCACCACATATTGAGAAGTTTGCACATTGAGGTTATTATTATTCCAGGAAGAAATTCAGGACTTAATGGAAGGGAGGTGTTAATGAGAAGCAGACAATTAACATAATCTCAAAATATGTCTCTACTAATTATAATTAATAAAAACTATATTCTGCTGAGCAGTGTGGAAACCCAACAACACCTTCACCAAGAGATGACCACTTAGTCACCCAACCCATAATCTGAACTTGAATCTTATAGGATAAGGAACCATCAGATGAACCAAATTCAACACAACTGTCCTGTCGTCTTCAAAAACGTCAAGGTGAGAAAAGAGAAAAAAAGCTACGGAAATGTTTCAAGTCAAATAAGAATGAAGGGACATAATAGTGAGCTGTACTATGCGGTCCCAGGGTTGGTAGTGCAGAAAAATTGCCATGAATGATGTTATTGGAATAGGTAATGACACAGGAATGTGGGCTGTATATCATATGGGATCAGTGAAGCAATATTGAATTTCCAGAATTTGATAATAGACTGTGGTAATGTAAGAAAGTACACTCGGGAAATATAAACTACAGTATTAAAGGATAAAAAGTAATATTGTTTGCCATCTACTGAAATGATTCAGCAAAAAGCCATGTGAATTTGAATGTGTACACAGTGAGAATAAAAGTATTGGTTTTGTTCTGCAAAATATTAAAAATGAATGAATCTATGTAAAAGATGTATGGCTGCATTAAAGATACACAGCTGTTGGTACTTTCATGAAACTTTCTTATGAACTGGAACTCATTTCAAGATCAAAAAAATGTTTTTAGTAGGATTACTGGGATGCCTTTGAGAAACATTGACCAAAACTTGACAAAATTGCTAAAACCTAATGTCGAAAATGATGATAATGCTAGAACCAGCAATTTGGAATTTCCACAAAATTGTGTAAGTGTCACAAAAGCCCTCAAATTATTTGCTTGCTGATTATGGTCTTTCCATGGAATTTGTGTTATGTATATTATGCAGTTTGTACATATATATTAGCATACGGGGATATCTACTGAGTGTCTCGTACTCTATGTTTATGGGTGATTTAGGGATTTTCCAGGGTAATTTTTACTATATGCAATTTTCAGCTTAGTTTTAGACCTTAAAAATAGTTTTAAAATGTTCCTTTAGTTTATTTCTAGAAACTCCAGTTTTCTAGGTCCATTTGTACAGGTCTAACTGTTTAAGGATTCCACCCTCCCCATCATAGGTTGAGTTGATCTTTCCTTTGGGTCAGGTGTACTGATACTTTTCTCTTCTGCAGTGGCTACAGCCAGAGTTTCCACACTTTTTGGTTTCTGGTTGGATATAGACCAGGAAAACCCCACCAGGGGACTGGAGTGACAGAGGACATATTTCTTTCTAGGTCTGCCTCCTACCTGACCTAGCATCAGTTACATTCCTCTATGGAGGCTACAGCGCCTCTCTGGAGGCCGTTTCCTACATCCACAGCATTTGCCCCACTTTCAGTGACCGCTCTGCCATATACCAGCTCTGGGAATATCTTACCTGCATGATCTGTTGAAGAGGCAAAGTTGACCTTTTTGCTGATCACAGAAAGACAGGCCACTGTGTTACTGAATCTTAGCGGCATCTCGCAGGAAAGAGAACAAAGCCCAGCAGGGCATGCCGTACGAGATGGCCGAGAGGGGATGGTTTAAAATGGACTTTGCAGTTCCAGGGGCTTGCTTAGAATCTGAAAAAAGTCCTTCATGAAATCAGTTTGGATTAGTGACTACAGTAAGATGGGGGTTTTCAGGTAAGTTAAACAATAAACAATCGCTTGATGAGCCTGGTTGAGCCATCTGTTATTCTGAGAAAGTGATGGTTCAATGGGGATTAGTTAGGCTGCATGGTTTTAAAATGAACGGTCATACAGGAAGTTTTTAAAACCAGCAATAAAGTTTTCCAAAATTGCATTTTTCTAGGCAAGTTTAGTCTGAAATGGCAGTCAGGGGTACAGACTGTGGGGTGGCTTCTATTCTTGATCCCCTTCATTTGGGGCCTAACAGTGGTGATAGCTCCCTTCCTTAGTAGGCCTAGGTCACCCCACCATGTGTGGCTGGTTTTCCATAACCGGGTCTATACCCTTGTAGATAATCTCTTCATTAAACTCTTAATATTGATCCATTTCAATATGCCATCTATTTCTACTGGGCACCTAACCGATGAGGATACTCACGAGCTAGAGAATCATTTGTACCTTTGCATACACTTATGAATTTGGTCAGAGTCATGGGTGTTCTGCTGCCCTATTAGATTGCAATGCTAGTTCAGTTCGATGTCCTTGTGAGTGGCGTGGCTGCTAGAGGTGCCACAAATTGCCAACCAGGGTGCAAATGTGTGCCTTGTGCCTGGATCTGCTTGACCCTTCCTACAGAAATGGCCTCATTCTTGACCTCTCACAGCCATCCTGACAGAGGACAGAAGGTTCTTTAAATGCTCTGGGAACTCAGCACCTGTGTGACCCACCTGTCTTCTTTGCCTCGGTTCTGAAAACTGCAGTTCTTTTTGCTCCTCTCTGGGTTTCCATTGCCATAATGATAACCTACCAGAGAGTCAAACTTACTGTCAAGAACTGGAAACCCAACCATAAATCTTAGCCAAGTGCAAGGGCAGCTATCAGCTGATTGCTCCTTTGTTGTTGCTGCCCTGTCTGGATTTCCAGCACCACTTTTTGACCCCTGCTTCCTTTAGGTATCTTCTGATATGCGTGTATGTGCGTGCACATGCACGTGTATGTGTGTGCGTGTGTGTGTTACACCCCTGTATAACTGCCGATCCACACTAATGCAAAACCCACTGATGTGATATCTGTCTCCTATTTGATAGACAAAATGGAAAAAAAGGTCATTTGCAAATATTCCTATAATACATTCACAAAGACTTGAAAGAAATTAAAACTTTAAAAGAAAAAAAAAGGCAAAGAAAATGAGCACATGTCTAAACACATTTCCTGAATATTTCTCTGGGCTTTCTCTTTCCTCGTAAGATTACCATCATCTCTAATATACGCATCTGGCAAACACCGGCCCAGTGCTGTGTTGCATTATTTAGTATGATTTAGCATGGCTGTTTGTTCTGTGTTAGACCTGTTTGGAGTGAAATAACAGAAAGGACAGAAGGGAGACAGGGGAGCATGATTATAGGCAAATTGCACTGGGTTTCCTTCATCATTCTTTGCCTCCACGCAAGGAACTATTGCAGTGTAGTTATAATATGCACAAGATATTTATTTCAGCTGGATACAAAGACTCATATAACACATATCCCAATACTCTCAGAAATAAAAGTGAACACTACACAAAAGCCTGTGTCAAATGCAATTGCACCGGCACTTTAAAAAGAAGAGTAGTGTCTTCCTAAAGGACGGGTTATACATGTCCAATATACAGGAAGTGTCTGTGGGATCCTGGGGGTGTATAGTGGCCTCTACCCTGAGACTGCAGGGAAATTGGAACCCTGGGGTCACTTCAACAGCTGCACTGACTTCTATGCTGCGCCGGAAGGGCACGGTCTTCCTGCTGAAAGTGTGTATTTCGGTATTATTTAATAGGCTACATATTGTGCCACCTAATATAGTGACTAAAAGCTCTGACTTTCCAGTGAGATGAAATTAAATACAAACTCCAGATCCTATTCTCAGTAGTGCTGGGCATGTCTGTCAATTTATTTCTTTAAATGTCGGTGTTCTCCACTAAAAATGGGAGCCACATTATGAAGTTCCTGAGAGCAGTAAATGAAACCATCCATGAAAAACGCAAAGCAGCGTGTCATGGTGTCGAGGTCGAGTGCACAGTGCTGCTTTGTCCCGAGAAGTCACTGCTCTAACGGTGACCTGCACGGGGAATGGTTGGCTCTCACATTTAGCCCTGTCATCTCCACTCAGACGAAACCCACGTAGCCAGCGCTTGCTAGTTATTTCTCCCCCGTGCTGCCCATGCTCATTAGCCCAGCAGGGATGCTCATGTGCAGTTCCATCTGCTCATTACACTGTCTGTGTCCGAAATCAAGTTTATTATGGTCCCTGATACAGGGCCTCCTCCTCACCTACCGACGACCACTGTGAAGCTCAAAAACTCCACACGTCCACAAAGATGGCGAGGGCCATGAATGTGACTTAATCCTGTTTAAAACCAAGAGAACTTCCAATCAGAATCAATGTACAAGGCTTTACACTCCTCTAACAGATTTATCTGTATTTATTCATGTATCTATATTTATACAAATGTGTGTGGATGAACTTGCCATCTTTTATGTTTATAAAGATGGGAAATAATTATCTCATAAATGGATAAATCTGGTCTTCACTATTGGTCATCAGAAATATATATATTTTTTCTAAATGTGAAGAAAAAGTCAGTGAAAAGTTTTGTAAAATTTCAATCCAATTTAGAAAAAAGCATCAATTGATATTTAAATTTAAAGCCCTTCTTAAATTTCTTACAAGTCATTCAAAGTTACAAAAACAGCCAAAGTTCTTTCTTTTAGGTGGCATTATTATTCCTGCTTTATATATAATAATATAAAAACTTGAATTCAAAATCCGAGACCGTGATGCAAAAAGTGGACTCCTTAGGCCAGCACACAGTGTCCAGGGTGGCATCTTTAAGCACCATGAAGAAGCCGCACTACTTTTTTCTCCTCGATGGCAGTAGCATCCAGGATAACTAGAATCTGGCTGGTTCCAATCTGCAGCATGCTGTCCAACTCGCAGGCATTTCTTTTCTCTCCTTCAGTGCAGAACCTGCTGACAGGGGCTCCAGGCCCGGCAGCGTAGTCACGGGAGACGTCCTCTTCCCCGCTCTCCACTTCAGCCGCTTGCCAAAATGTGGCTCTGATCAAGCTCCAAGCACCCTCTAGTTGTGACATAAGATGAGCCATTGGATGCCTTTGCTTTTCTCTCTCTGCAAAATAAAGACACTGATGCTGTTGGTGGTATGTTCAAAGGCTGCTTTATGCCAGAAACAGGAAGTAACAAGTGTATATGGTGTCACTTTTCTGGAAAGATGCTATGTCAAGTTTCATTAAGTGATTTCTTGTCTCTTTTTAAAAGATTTTCTTAATTATTTTATTTTAAAGAAGTAAAGAGAAAGAAGAAAGAGAAAGAATGAAAAGAAAGAGAAAGAAAGAAAAAGAAAGAAAGAAAGAAGGAAAGAAAGAAAGAAAGAAAGAAAGAAAGAAAGAAAGAAAGAAAGAAAGAAAGAAAGCAATAAAACCAAGTTTCAAAACTGGTTAGTTGGATCATTACAACAGTTGATACATTATGTATTATCTTTATAGTTGTTGTTCAGAGTATGAAATATAGGCATGATGTCTTGTCCTAATATTATTCGCACAAAACATTCTTTTCAAGGAACTAAAAGAAGCTAGGTGTAAAATTATCTAACTTATCATACATGTATGTGTATCTTTTCCTTTTTCCTTCCTTCCTTTTCCTTTCCCCCATCACAGTTTGTCTTTTCTTTTGAATACTTTCTTCCCAATTTGCAATATCTATTGTCCATTTACATCCTATTTACTAGTTCATTTTTTTACACTGGTGATTTCTTGCCCCAGCCTATTCTAGGCACCATGGGACTCCACAAAGTGTGTGTAAAAGGCCTAGGCCCTGACCACGGGGGACTCAGGAGTCTGTTCAGGAATAAAATGTGTCCACACAAGCAACAGCAGTGGAAGGTCCTTAAATTTAAGCGAGGGGCCACAGTGAATTTTACCAGGTACCAGGCACAAGTCCCTTGGTGGGGAGTGGGGCGTGAATCGGCTGCTGTGTGCCAGGGCTCTATGCTCCTCAGAATGAATAAGAAGCCTCATTCCTTATATGTTTGAGGTGTGCAAACTGTGTTTCTCTGTTTAAATCATGTCAGGTTAAGAAGGATGCCGAGGTGATTTAATATCCTTAAAGAAATTAGTACATACAGTTCACACATCTGTGTTCTGCCCCAGGAGGGATCCCACACCTCTTCCTAGTGACAACTGAGAGGCCCTGACCCAGCTCAGCCTTTGCTCCTGGCCCAAAGTGATTCTGACTTCATCTGTTTGTGGCAATTCTTTGAAATAAATGTATTACACTCGCGGGAAGTCCTTGTTAAAATGCAGGTACGATGAAATAACTCCTTAACTGATGAACATAGGAATTATGCTAATATGATATAATGGTTCTATGATACATAATTTTCATATCAAAGAAAAAAGCTTAAGAGAATATAAGTAGGAAAGGTTTTGGGAGAAGAGATAAGGTTTGGGAAAACAGGCAAAACAAAACAAAACAAAACAAACAAACAAACAAAAAAACTCTCTGAGGATCAGGGACCTCAAAGTGTTCTCTGGTGCTTGAGAAGGAGGTGCCCAACCAGCAGGGGCCTCGGGGAGAATCTACTTTTATTCCTCCACCTTACACAGAGAGAGAGAGAGAGGAATCCCTGTCCTGAAGATTTCGGTGACTTGCCTTGGCCCACCCAGCAAGTGAGTGGCAGAACAAAGTTTAGAATTCTACAGTCTCAAGTCTCCATCTGTTTTTCTAAATTAAAAGAAAAAAAAAAAAGTAGATTCTCTCAAGATTCTTTGGTCAGGGTTTTCCCAGGTCCCGCGTTCAAGGCAGTTTTAGTTTTTGAATTGAAGGTTCTTTTATTTTTGGCTACTGTGACTATTTACCCAAGAAAGGGCCGTTAGGTAAGGCTCCAAGTGCAGTTAGAATGCAGGGAAACTTAAGCCCCCGGCAGAGAACATCTTCAAGTTCCTAAGTAGGAAAGTCCTCGTGGATCAGAGGTTGGTGCAATACACAGACACATTTCCTCTTTTCTTCCCACACTCTCATTTTAAAAATAATACCAGACAGTACTAGACATCAAAGACAGCCAGCTGAGACAGAGGAAGTGACTGTTCAAACAGGAGGGGCTCAGCAAGGTAAGTCCCTAAAAAATAAGCCCCAGGGATAAATGGGGCAAAGCTGTGGCCGAAGGGACCCTGCCTCCAAAAGTGTATGGAGCTAGCGCACAAACTCCAGGAAAAGCTTTCCTGATGGCCATGGCGATGGATTCAGTTTTGTAGGAAAAAAAACACGCTTGATCCAAAGAGCTAAAGTAAAAGAAAAAGTCCTACTTTTTTTTTTTTAAGCTAAAAGAACACATTGTAGGACAATGGAAAAAGAATAGATCTGTTTTTCTTTTTTTTTTTTTAAATTCTTGGCTTCACTGTAAAAGGAAGGACGTCAAAAAGAGAAGTGTGAGAGGGCGAAATACAAATTTCATTTGTTTTGTGTATTTATCCAATGTCTGTATCCTTTGGAGACAATATTGCTTCTTGGTTGAGGGCGGTGGTGAAAAGCTTAGGACACACAGATCCAAGGCAGATCCACTTTTCATTGCCAATGTCACAGTGGGCAAGCTGTTAACCTGGCTTCTCCTGAAATAGCAGTAATAAAAACCAACTTATGTGATTACTATGAGGATTACATTTTTTAAAATACGAAGTATAGTGCCCAGTACAAAGTGAGCATTCATCAAAAGTATAATGCCATTCTTTCTAGCACCCTCACTGGAAAGTCAATGACTTACATAAATAATTTAAGAAATGTTTCTCCATTTTCTCTAACCCTCTAAGTATCATCTCAATAAATTTCAACTTTGGTTAATTAATTAATTAATTGTTTTGGTATCGGAAATCGAACTCAGGACCTTGTGCTTGCAAGGCAAGTGCTGTGCCATTCAGCTATAATCCTAGCCCAAATCTGAGCAATTTACACACTAAAAATTTCTTTCACCTGAAAAATACATAAACCTGAGAGGAACAACACTTATTAAGATATAATAGTTGGATAATACTCAACTGAAGGTTGATGAAAGTGGCTGGATATAAGTGCTTCATGGAAACAGACGTTAGCAAAGACAAATCAGGAACTGGAAGAAAATAGCTGCAATGCAAGGGTTAATGGTTTGTTTCATTAAGAGCTGTTATTAATCAATAGACAAAATACAAAAGTCAGTAGAACATTAGTAAAAATTCTGAGCAAGCAGTTTACAAAATCTGCACAAATAGTCACTAAGTAAATGGAAAAGTATTTTAATATCAAAAGAGATATGAAGTAAAACAAGGAGATATATTACCTATCACACTGGCAAATCTAGATCCATTCTTAATATTCAGATTGCCAAGCTTAGAAGTAAAAGAAAGGCCATATTTTGGGAG
>RJWM01010770.1:0-62212 GCA_004363535.1 Dasyprocta punctata
TTAAAGGCATGCACAACCACACCTAGCTTCTTATTTCTTTTAAAGAAAAGAAAATAATGGAAAGTTCTTAGCTATTTGAAATGCTTAGATTATTAAGTTTCTTATACTGTAATTTGCATTATCAAAGTCTGTTTGAAAGTTTTTCTAGAATTAAAATTGTTTAATTTTATTTTTGGAAATTTTCTTTCTTTTTCTGAGACAGAGTCCTGATTTGTAGTATAGGTTGGCCTTGAACTCACCATATAGCCCAGGCTGGCTTTGAACTCATAGTGATCCTCCTGCCTCAGCCTCCTGAATGCTGGGATTACAGGCATGCACCATGTCTGGCCCCTTAGTTTCTTGTCTCACCATTTTTCTTAGCAATTTTAATATCTGTAATGGTTTTTCTGACACCTTAGGTTCGTAATTCTTCAGTTCTTTTAACTTAATGCCCCTTCATTGCTGCCACATAGTACTTGAAATCTTTAGTCTCTGATACTTTGGGGTTTTTCACCCTCCTTCCATGACTACTACTGTTGCAGTTTGAGAGCATAAGATAGAGGATGCCTAGGTGGGAAAAGTGACATCCTAGATAGGGAGCTGTCCTTTGCTGCTAGACCCTTCCCAGAGTGGCCTTCTCTTCCTCTGATGGTAAATTTAAATTATTATATTGAATAATATATCTTCAATTAGAGTTTAAAATGCTCTCATAGGTTAGAATGTAAACATTTTCCTGTATTGTCTCTGCAGAAGAGGTTATATGATAAGTAAATCAGAGGGAATACTATGTAATAAGCATGTTGTTCATTTATTTATTTATTTATTTTTCTTTTTTTTTGCGGCATCAGGGATCACACTCACAACCTCGCGCCTGCCAGACAGGTGCTTAAGCCACTGAGCCAAACTCCCGGCCCTAGTTTTTTTTTTTTTTTTTTTGAGGCAGAGTCGCATTATGTAGCTTGGGCCAGCCTTGCACTCACGTTGTAGCCCAAGCCAGCCTCGAACTCACAATGCTCCGCCTACCTTAGCCTCCCGAGTGCAGGGATTAAAGGCAGGGATTAAAGGCGTGCGCCATCACTCCCGGCATGCATGTTGCTTATTATGTTACAAATATCCTACATTTGCATGATAAAAAATTGCTTGTTCAATGCATATATACCAAGTTTTAGGAAAATCTTTTTTGTTATGTGCTATTAAATATTCTCTTATAGAAAGTTTGTGGAAACTTACCATTTTTGGATAGAAACCATGTAAGTTTTAGAGTTTTATGATTTTGATATCTGTTTTGAGAATAATGTAACTTACAAAACTGATATTGAAAGCATCAAATCTAGGTTTATGCTGGGTATGGTGATGCATTCGTGTAATTCCAGGACTGGGGAGGCTGGGGCATGGGGGTCACTGAGTTTGAGGCCATCCTGGGCTACATAGTGTGTTTCAGGCTAGCCTGAACTATATAGCAAGACCTTGTCTCAAAAAACCAATTAAAAAAAAAAGATTTAGATTTTACCACTTCTGCATACTTTTTTCCCTATACACCTTTAAGTAAAATATGTAAGAACATTTACTATTTTTTGCTGTACTTTGAAAAAAAATAAAAAGGGTAAAATACCTTTTATTTGGCCTAATAAGCATTTTGGCGTCTGAGCTGTTACTTATTTATTGTAATCTCAAATATTGTGTATCGTAATCCAAGTATTGTAATTTGTTTCTCTGTCTTCCTCACAATCCAAAGAGTTATATTTATAATCCCATTGAGATGTTAGTGGAATCCCGGCAGGTTAATTCCAATCCACCACCTCCAATGCAACCCTCTGCGAGAGTAAAGATACCAGGACATATTCAAAGTTAAGGGCAGCCAGGGGATCCTAAGTCCAATCCCTGTGAGGATATGTGGACATGGCCCAGATCCAGGGCCTCTCCCAGAATTTATTATCTTGTGAAGAAAGGGGTGACTCGAGGATGAGCGACAGTGAGGATGGCAGGAACTACGTGAGGAACTTGAGCTGGCTGGCCGGGTAGGGAGAAAAGCATCTTTGCAAAATTCAGGGAGAATGACGTGGAGAAAGATCAATCTGTGTAATACAATTAAGACAACATTTGAATGGTTTTAGGAGGCTGTTGCTTCAGTTTCTGATATGTAAACTTTTGTGTCCTGGGCAGTCATAGCCTCTTGCTTTGAGGTTCCTACCCAGCTGACATTCCTGGAGCTGAGTGGCTCTGCCATCCTGCTGCACTCATCTTTTACGGAGAGTACTGTGTGTGGAAACAGGAGACTGTCTGATGGCTTTAGAGATTACATACCAGTACCTCCGCTAGCCTTATTTGCTGTGCTTAGAGCCAATTGAGGAGAGAAGGAAATACCATAGTCAGCTCCATGCATATCAGTATATGGAAATAAGCCTCAATATAATCAATGTTGCAGCAAATGTTCTGCATTCAAGGGGAGTAGCTCAAACTGTCTCCTACACTTATTCATTACAAGTAGAGTTATTGTTGCTTGCTAATTGCTTTCTGAGATAAATATTTTGAGTTGGTCAGGATTATAATGTGTTAACATTATTGACTTTGGGAAAACTTATTTTGAATCTTGAGAGGATGCTGGATTTTAAAATGTCTTCTGATTTTGTTATAGAAGTAAGAATCAAGCTTAACAATGACAACCTATTTGGAATTCATCCAACAAAATGAAGAACGAGATGGAGTCCGGTTTAGTTGGAATGTTTGGCCCTCAAGTCGACTGGAAGCCACCAGAATGGTTGTTCCGGTGGCAGCCCTGTTTACACCACTGAAAGAGAGACCTGATTTACCTCCCATTCAATATGAACCTGTTCTGTGCAGTAGGACGACCTGCCGCGCAGTTTTGAATCCTTTATGGTAATTAACGGGAACAGAACTAAAGCGGTGATCTGATTCAAAAATGTAGTTTTTTCCTTGGTCATTCATATAAAGATGTTTTTGTTTTTAAAATTAAAATAGTCAAAAAATCCAGAGAAGAAATGTTAAGATTTTTATAGATTAAGCCAAAATTGTAGGAATTATTTTTATTCTTCTTTCTCTCCCTCTCCCTGATTCAGTAGTAAAGTGAATTAGACCTCAAGAATATTATAGGTTCTGGGTCTTGTATTCCATCTTTGCTTATATACCCTACTTGCAAATACCACTGTCTTTTTCTTCGGTTATGTTAGTGTTTTCCTAACTGAATTCCCTGTTTTCATTTTTGCCTTTCAGCAGTCTATTCTTTACCTAGAAGCTGTACTTTTTTCAGGTTATTAAAATCTTATACTTGCATTGTATACTTGCAATGAAAAATCCACACCCCTTATCAAGATTTACAAAGCCCCATGTAATCCAGCCTCTGTATTTATTTCCGCCTTTGTCTTGTATAATCTATCTTCTTTATTTTCATCTATGTGCTATCTTTTCTTCTTTTTGATCCTCGAAGATACCAGCCTTTTTCCTGCCTTGGAGTTTGTGCAGGAGGTATGCATTCTTCCTGGGTTGCTTTGCCTTGAGATTTTTCTACGACTGGTTCCTTTTCATGCAAGTTGTACTTCATTTCTCTACCAAGAAGGCTTTCCTTTAATCTAGCTGTCCACACACAGTCTCATATCCTACTTTGTTTTCTTTGATCTTTATTATCATTAAAAGTATTTTTTGTGTGTACACATCTGCCTGTATTTTCTAAAATGTAAACTTCAGGGACCTTTTCTCTCTTATTTACTGTTGTATCACCAGCACCTAAAATAATTTTTTTTTTTTTTTGAGATGACATCTTGCCCTGTTGTCCAGGATGGTTTCAAACTCCTGTATTGAAGTGATCCTTCTGCCTGGCCTCTGGAGTAACTGGGATTATAGGCATGCCCCTCTGCACCCAATTTAGATACATTTTTGCACTGAATAAATGTATTCTAGGTCTATGTGTAGATGTTGCTAAAGTCATTTGAAGAAACACCTGTAATTACCTTAATTTTACTGTTAATTTTGGTATGTATTTTTTTGTATTCACCACTTAGGCGAATTTGTGTATGTTAAAAGTATGAATTAGATATTGGTAATATCTAAAAATGCATTAACTTTAGAAGATCACTTTGACTATCAGTTTGTGTTCATATTTTAGAAGTTAATTTTATTGAAATTAGGATCCTTATGAAATAGAATTGAAACATAAACTACTTCATTTTGTCTTAATGCAGTCAAGTGGATTACCGAGCAAAACTGTGGGCTTGCAACTTTTGTTATCAAAGGAATCAGGTAACTACCCCTCCTCCAGGTACAGATGTTAATGCTATAATTTTAGTCATACAGAAAAATACATATTTAAAAATAAAGATAAAATAATTATTCATGTAGTAAAATTGCCTTTCTTAATAATTTCATGATCAAGAAGTAATTATTTTCAGTTTGAAAATTTATTACTTGCTGAGTATTTAACTCAGTGGTACATACAGCACCTGCCTGGCAAGTGTGAGGTCCTGAGTTCAATTGCCAATACAAAACAAAACAAAACAAACAAACAAAAAAATTGCTCTTTTTGGCAAATAATTTGTTAAAAATTTTTATGTTTTTCTTTCTGTAGTTTCCACCTACTTATGCTGGGATATCTGAACTGAATCAGCCTGCTGAGCTTTTACCTCAGTTTTCTAGCATTGAATATGTAGTTCTGGTAAGCACATAACAGCAAATATTTAAGGAAGTTAAATATTTAATCAATAGTTTACCAAAATAATTGTTAAATTGACGTGACCTAATATGAGTCATCACACATTGAACTGGTAGAGCATTTCAAAGGGAAGAACTGTAGGGCCAATTTGAGTAAGGTAGTTTCTCTGTTGTAGTTATTTGATATTAGCCAGATATTGGATAGGGTGGTGTGATTTCTACAATGAGTAGATTGATAAACAATAAAGTATCAATCTTGTTCTGTAGTTGGAGGGTCTGTTCACAAATAGCCAGTATGGTTTTACAGTCTGCCACATATCCCCAGGTCTAATTAATGAAAATATTTGCCAATATATGAATCGGAAAAATTATTTTCTTCCCTCTCTGAGCATCTGCACATAGAGTTGTTTATATATCTAAGTGTGAAAATACTAACATTCTTCATGAATGTCATAGAGAAAACAGAATTGTGGTTCACATGAACCAGAAACCATCCTGGCTAGTTTCTGAGTCTCTTAAAATCCAATTCAAGTTTAGATAATTATATAAAAATTATATTTCTTTGTTTTTACACTTTATGGTTGGCATCTTTCTTTCTTTTTTCTTTTTGTATTTTTGAGATAGGGTCTCGCTGTGCAAGTCAGGCTGGTCTTGAATTCACTGTGTAGCCCAGGCTGGCCTTAAATTCACAGTGACCCTCCTGCCTCAGCCTCCTAAGTGTGGAATTACAGGCATGCACCGTCACATCTGGCACTTGTGCATCATATTTTTGAACCTAATTTTTCACTCAATGATGCTATGTCTTGAATATCTCTTCACGATAGTACATATAACCCATTTCATTTTTAAAAATTTATTTATTTTAAAGGGAATAAAACAAAACAGTAAAATGGAACAAAACAAAACAGTGAGAACAATATTTCAGAAACAAGACAGCAGGAAATTCCCCATAGTTGCTAGGTTGCAATTGTTATCCTGTAAATAGATGCTCAGACTACTGGCTTTAGGCCTGCAAAGTCAATCAAATAATTCAAGCATTAAGTCTTTTATTTTACTTTACCTGTTATCATCCCAGCCTGTGTTCCTCCGAATAACCCGTTTCATTTTTGTAATGGCTCTATTAGAATTTCGTCTTATACATGTATTAGGATTCTGTTGTATGTATTGTTTAGTCTCTGACTTTTGAATATTATGCTAGTGTTAGTACCTTTAAAAAAACTTACTTTTCTTATTGCAAAAAAATTTTTTTTTAAAAAAGCGTGGTCCTCAGTTGCCTTTGATATTCCTCTATGTGGTTGATACTTGCATGGAAGATGAAGATTTACAAGCCCTGAAGGAGTCCATGCAGATGTCATTAAGTCTCTTACCACCTACGGCCTTGGTTGGACTTATTACTTTTGGCAGAATGGTGCAGGTTCATGAACTTGGATGCGAAGGCATTTCAAAAAGTTATGTCTTCAGAGGAACAAAAGATCTGTCTGCCAAGCAACTGCAGGTAAATATGTAGTTTTTTACGTATCTGTGAACATCACTTTATCTGTGTTTATAAATGCCTTTGCGATGTGTGTTTCTAGAAAATAAAAAAAATTATGAATGATATAATGGTATTATAACAAAGGTTTTAAATTTATTGTTGACCTTTGTTTTCTTTTGTGTGCCCTGAATTCATACATAAGATTGAAGACCCTGTACTTTTAACTGTATTTTAAAAATTTAAAGTGAAACCGAAAGTATTTTACTGGACCTTGGAGGGCTTATGGAAGAGTCATGCTGAAGGCCAAGAGAGAGCGACCATACAGTGTGTGTTAGCTTTTGCTTCTTGACCTCTCATTTAGGAAATGAACACTTTTAGTGTAAAGGGAAATATTTTGAGACATGAGAGTTATTAATATGAGAAAGTCATGTTTTTATTGATGTTTATCATTGGGGAAACCTGGAAGTTTTTTTCTTCTAGGACAAGGGAGTCACTTATAGCACAATAGGATCACCTGGGAATGTTTTAAAAAATATTATTTTTATGTTGGGTGTGGTGATGCATGCCTGTAATCCCAGCACATGGGAAGTTGAGGCGGGAGAATCACTGTGAACTCGAGGCCACCCTGGGCCACAAAGTGAGCTCAAGGCTAGCCTAAACTGTGTAGTGAGACCTTATCTCTTTTTTTTTTTGTTACCAGGGATGGAACTCACAACCTTGTGCCTGCCAGGCAGGCGCTTCCACCAGTGAGCTAAATCCCCAGCCTTGTTTTTTTTTGAGATAGGGTCTCACTGTGCAGTTCAGACTGACTTTGAACTCACTTTGTAGCCCACGCTGGTTTTGAACTCACAACAATCCTCCTGCCTCGGCCTCCTGAGTGCTGGGATTAAAGGCGTGCCCCACCATGCCCAGCCATGAGACCCTATCTCAAAAAACCAAAACCAAAACCAAAACAAAAAACAAAAAACAAGCAAAATAATATTTTGCCTAGAGACTTTTGTGGCCTATAAGAGAGTAAGTGAATGTGTGTATGCATTGGGCAGTTGCTGACAGGGCAGGGTTGTTCATATAAGTTTTTTGAAGAAACTCGGTGATTCTCATCCAGCATCCAATTGACAGTTGTCATCCTAGAAAATGATGGATAAGTCTGTGTAAAACCCATAGATATGAAACCAACAATTGGAGTCACCTGAGTAGCTCAAAATATAAAAGAAAGGAGAAGATTTTTGAGGATAGCTCTAGTTTGAAATCTGACAGATGAGGGTAGTGGTGCTATAAGTAACTAAGAACGTTCTAGAAGAATTTGCATGTTTGGATAGGGAAGATAATGAGTAGTAAATGAATAGTGAATAAGATCTGACGGAGTGGAGAAAGTTTTTTTTTTTTGGCACCGAGGCGCACAACTTTGCGCCTGCCAGGCAGGTGCTTAAACCACTGAGCCAAACTCCCATCCCTGGTTTTGTGAGGCAGAGTCGCGCTGTGTAGTTCAGCCCGGCCTTGCGTTTACCTTGTAGCCCAAACCGGCCTCAAACTCACAACGCTCCGCCTACCTCAACCTCCTGAGTGCTGGGATTAAAGGTGTGTGCCACCACGCCCGGCTACTAGAGTGGAGAAAGTTAATGTTTGTGCTTTTAAGAAGTTGATCGTTGAAGATCAAAGAAGGAGACAGTGTAGAAATTTGAGCTAGAACCAAGTTAAAGATACTTATTTTAGGAGGAGGACCATTTGAGTGTGTTTCACACAGAAGAAAAAGGAGACTAAAAGAGAGTGAGTGCAAGCAAGAGTGAGATGAATAGGGTAAGGTTTTAGAAGACATGGTAAGTGTTCCTTAAAGAGCTGCCTTGGAGAGCTGGGTGTGGTGGCACATGCTTGTGATCCCAGCACTTGGGAGGTTGAGGCAGGAGAATTGCCATGAGTTCAAGACCAGTGTGGGCTACATAGTGACTTCAAGGCCAACGTGCATTATATAGAGACACCTCGTTTCAAAAAACCAAGAAAAAAAAAGAATATTCTGGGCAGAGTCAACGAAACCAACAAAGGCAAAAAGTCAGACAGGATGAATATATCAAGCAAGCAAAGTAAGTAAACAAAAGGGAAAATAAAGGAGTCAACAGAAAAGTAATGCAGCGATAGGAGTATGTCAGAACCTTTCAGGAATAACTCTCAATGAAAATAGCCTTACTTCCCAGGTAAAAGACACAGATTGGCAGACTGAATCGAGAAACAAAACCCAATGATCTCCTTCACTCAAGTGGTTTATTTAATTAAAAAATAAATTTGTAGACTACAGTTCAAGGATGGAAAACAATATTCCATGAACCAAAACCTTGGAACTTAGCAGGGTAGTAGTTTTAATCTTGAAGTAAACTTTAAGTTAAAAGATCACAAGAGGCAAAGAGGGTTGTTACATATTAGTGAAGGAACCAATTCAACAGGAAGAAAAAACAATTACATATGAATTGAATATCGAGGTAACTAACTTTATAAAATAACTACTACTAGACATAAAAGATCAAATACTAACAGAGTCATAGCAGGGGTCCACGGTACCCCACTTTCACAAACAGATCAAGTAAACAGAATTTAACAAAGAAAATATCAGAGCTGAATCAAATGAATTTAAGAGATATCTACAGTGTTCTACCCTACGACAGAGTAAACATTCTCAGCAGCAGACAGAAGTTTCTCCAAATAGATCACAAACTAATCTATAAAGCCTTCATAAATAAATGCAAAAGAGAAAAACCCATCCCACCTATACTATTGGATCATGGTGCACTGAAACTAGAAATGTATCACAAAAGAAACACCAGAAATTTTACAAACACCTGGACATTAGATTAGTACACTTCTGAAGACTCAAAAGAAATTAAACAACTCCTAGAATCAAATAATAATGCTAGTACAACATGTGAAAGCCATAGGGGATACAGTGAAAGCAGACCTAAAAGGGAGTTTATTGCTGTAAATGCTTACATGGGAAGAAGTGAACTCAAATAGGTAACATAATGACATATCTCCGTGTACTAGAAAAGTAAGAACAATCCAAATTGAAACCTATTAGAAGCAAGGAAATGATAAAGATTAGAGCTGAAATTAATGAAATTGAGATTAAAACAACAATACAAAGAATCAGTGTATTGAAGAGCTGGTTGTTTGAAAAAAAATAAGCAAATAGACAAACTGTTAGTCAAATGTACTAAAAGAAGGAAGGAAAAGACTGACACCCATGCAATTAGAAAGAAAAAGGCAAAATTATAATGGATACTCCGAAATCCAGAAGATCTTTAGTAACTACAATGAAAAATTATACTTTAACCAGTTGGAGAATCTTGAAATGGACAGATTCCTAGACACATATGAATTACTTAAACTGAACTGAGAAGACATTAAAAACTGAACAATCCTGTAACAGGCAATGAAATTGAGGCAATAATGAAAAACTAAGATAAACCCAGTGTGTAATGGGTTCACTGCTGAATTCCTAGAGACCTTAAGGAAGGATGTAATGCCAATATTCCTCAAACTCCTTAATGAAATTGAAAGTGAAAGAGTTCTCCCAGAGTCATTCCTAGAAGCTAGCATTACTTTGATTCTAAAACCAGTCAAGGACTCAACTAAAAGAAGAAAACTATAGGCCAGTCTCTTTAACGAACATAGGTGCAGATATCCTCAAAAAGATATCGGCAAATAGAATACAACAAGTCAACAACAAAGTCGCACATCTTGATCAAGTAGGCTTAATCCAAGGGATGCAAGGATGGTTCAACATATGCAAATGAAACAATCTAATGCACCACATAAACAGAAAGAAGGACAAAAAGCACATGATCCTATTGATAGATGCAGAAAAAGCTTTTGACAAAATCCAGCATCCATTCATGTTAAAAACCCTGAAGAAAATAGGTGTAGAAGGACCTTTTCTGAGTCTGGTAAAAGCCATTTATGGCAGAACAATAGTCAGCATCATATTAAATGGAGAAAAGCTGAAAGCTTTCTCTCAAAAATCAGAAACAAGACAAGGATGTCCATTATCATCATTCCTGTTTAATGTACTAAAAATATTAGCCAGGACAATCAAGAAAGAGAATGAATAAAATGGATATGAAATGAGGAAGTAAAATTGTAATTATTTGCATATGAGATGATCCTTTATGTAGAAGATCCAGAATTTCTATCTAGAGTCCTAGGATCAGCAATCAAATTCAGCAACATAGCAGGGTTCAAAATCAGTGCACAGACCGCGAGTTTGGCTCAGCGGCTTACGTATCTGTCAGGCAGGTGCAAGGTTGTGAGTTCAATCCCCGGTGCCGCAAAAACAAACAAACAAACAAACAAACAAACAAAAAAACAAAATCAGTGCACAAAAATCAAAGCATTCCTATACACCAATAATGAACTCATTGAGAAAGAAATTAAGAAAACAGTACCATTCCCAGTAGCAACAAGAACAATTACTTAGGTGTTAACCTAATTAGGAGGTGAAAGAATTCTTCAATATAAACTACATTATCCTGAAAAAATTAAAGAGGACATAAGAAAATGGAAGGATATTCCCTTTTCCTGGAGGAGCAGAACTAGCATTGTCAAAATGGCCATACTTCTAAAACACACATGGATTTAATGCTATCCCAAGCAAGATATCAGCAGTGCTTCTCACAGAACTACAGAGAAAACAATCCTAAAATTCATAGGGAACCAGAAGAGACCCAGAATAGCAAAAGCAATCCTGAGTAACAAGAGCAAACGTGTTGGCATTACAATCCCAGATACAAAGTTGTAATACAAAACTACACTGATTAAAAACAGCATGGTTATTGGCAGAAAAACAAGACACTTGAATCAGTGGAACAGAATAGAGGATACAGAAGCAACCCGAGGCACATTCAGCTATGTGATCTTTGACACAGGACAAAAACATTTGCTGGAGAAAGGATAGTCCTTTTAATAAATAGTGCCAGGGAAACTGGCTAGCCACATGCAGGTTGAGTCCTGACCCATATCTTTCACCATGTACTAAAAAATTGATTAAATATCTGAATGTTACAACAGAAGCACTTAGACTAAAAAAAAAGAGGCTGCTGGAAGTTAAAGTAGGTAAAACAGTTTGAAGACATAGGTGTAGGCAAGGATTTTCTGAACTGAACCCCAGTTGCACAAGAAATAACATGAAGAGTCAACAAATGGGATCATATCATTAAAAAATTTCTGCACAGCAAAGGAAACAACCAACAGCTTGAAAAGACAACCTACAGTGGCATAAGCGTCTCCCTGGCAAGCATAAGGTCATGAGTTTGATCCCCAGTACAAAAAAAAAAAAAAAAAAAGACAACCTGTAGAGTAGAAAAAAAAATGCCAGCTATTCCTTCAACAGAAAACTAGAATATATAACGAACTAAAAAAAATTAGACCCTTTAAAATAAAATCAAACAGTGGGTAACTGAAATGGATAATTCTCAGAAGTGCAAATGGCCAATAATACATGGAAAAATGCTCGACATCTTTGATGATTAGTGAAAGGAAGTTGAAACAACACTGAGAGTCCATCCTATTTTCAAGAGGTCAAATAACAACATACTGGCAAGACTGCAGGAAGAAAGAAACTGCTCCATTGTTGATGACAATGTAAATTCATACAACTACTGTGGAAATCAGCATGCAGTTTCCTCAAAAACCAGACATTCCATTCTGTCCAACTATTTGCCTTCTAGGTATCTTCCTGAATGAGTTAAAGACATCATATTACAGTGATACATGCATTCCCATGTTCATAGCAGCACAAATCATAGTAGCTGAATCTTGGAAGTGGCCTGTATGTCCATCAACAGATGAATGGATAATAAAAATGCTATGTTTATATTCAGTGGTGTACTATTGTGTTATAAAGAAGGGTAAATTTGATTCATTTGCAAGAAAATGGATGTACCTTGAGACTGTAATGTCAAATGAAATAAATCAGACACACAAGCTGAAATATTAGATGGTTTCTCTTATATGGGAAACTCAAAATATAAATAAATGAAAGATTAAAGATAACAGGAAACAGAGAGGTAGAATTTTTATAAATGGGAGATCAAGAGATGGAGGGGATGAAAGAGGAGGGGAAGGGAATGTAAAAAGAACTAAAATATATATACATATTGTTACTACCAGCAGTGAATGTGATTATTATGTGTGGCAGGCATGCACTAATAAAAAATTGCTTTGTTACTAGTTATATAACCTTGGACAAATTAGTTTTTCTGACTGTCAGCTGTTACTTGTAAGGTACAAATTAAAAAATGTTTTGTGTAAATACTGTATATAAAGAGTGTAGCTCAGAATCTGGTGTGTAGTAGGTCCTTAGTAAAAAGTTGCTTGTTGCTGTTCCTGATAACAGAATAGGGCATACTGCAGAATTAGTCTAAAAATTTTTTTTGTCTTTGAAGAAATGTAGTACTTCTTTTTTTTTTTTTTTTTGGAGGGGGGGGCGGGGCACCGGGAATTGAACTCACAACTTCGCGCCTGCCAGACAGGCGTTTAAACCACTGAGCCAAACTCCTGGCCCTAAAATTTAGTACTTCTGATTGTTTTCTATTTTCTACTATATTGCTTCATGACTAAGCATTCGAGGTTCAGTAAAATTTTAGTAAAACAATATTTTTGTGTCTGGACAGGGATTTTGCATACGCTTAAAAACAAAACTCAGTTTGATTAGACATTAAGTTAGAAAATTAAGACGTATATATCCACAAGGTATGTATACCTTGTGACTGTCCCTTCATATGGCTCCATTTACCTTTCCTTCATTCTTCTTTTTTATTTTTTGTTTTTGGTGTTTTGAGATAGCATGTCAATGTAGTTCAGGCTGCCCTTGAAATCGCTATGTATCCCAGCTTGGCCTCAATCTGATGGTGATCCTCCTGCCTCAGCCTCCTGTCCCTTTCTGAGCTGGGATTGTAGGCATGTGCCACCATGCCCGGCTTATCTTTCCTTCATAACACTTATTGCAATTGCAACTTTGCACTCATTTATCTGATGACTTGATTTATTCCTTTTTTGCAGATTTTAATTTCCAAGAGGGCAGAGACTATTTTTTCACCACATATCTTTCACACATAGAAGGTGTTTAAACATAGAGTTGTTGAACGGTTTGGATGGACACAAGAAGTATAGCCATTTAAGTTACAGAATAACTGATTTCGTTTTAATTTTGTAAAATTTTATTACGTGTTTGCAGTACATAAAGATGCTTATGTAAAGATAGTTGATCCAAGAGTTTTCCTAAATACATTCTTTGAAGTTTCTCAGTCTGTTCCTTTTTTTTTTTTTAATTTTATTTTTCCTGGTACACGTTTGCAGTACATGATGACTGCACTCATCATGGGGAGATGGTACATGTAATTAGCACATCTTAGTTCTTACATCCCCTTCCTCTTTCCTCTCTCCGCACTTCCTCCATCCCTTGGTCTATTTCCCATTTGTCAAAAGGAACAACTTACTTTTTAAGGAACAATTTATTTTGACTAATTACTAGAAATAAAGTATTCTGAGTTATCATCCTCCCTTTTTACTCACATGACACCTTGTAGTTTGACCTCGTATGTTGATTATTTTACTGCATTATTATTTTCTGAAAGTCTCCTCAGGTGAGCTGTTTGGTTTCAGAAGAGAGAGAGCTTGTGTTCTTTATTTTTGGGTGCCTGCATTATAACACAACACCTTGCACAGAGTAAGTCTTTATAGAAATAATTAACTAAATGTCATGCAAATAATCTCTTTTCAGGAAATGCTGGGCCTTTCCAAAGTACCAGTTACTCAGGCAACCCGTGGTCCTCAGGTACAGCAGCCACCTCCTTCCAACAGGTAATAGTAAATTATGGAAAACAAAATTTTATACTGTACATAGTTACTTTAAGCATCGTGTACCCTTAATTTGAACACAGGCATTTAGTAGTAATATATTATTAAGTCTTTCTTGAAACATAGTTGTATTGCGTTAATATGCTTTTTAAAGGGTTTAGGCAGAATCATGTCACTGAAATGGTTTGCTTTTCATTGTTGTAATATGTTTGGTTTTGCTATATCCTTGATTTTCTGTGTTTGAGTTCATAAAAACTTAATTTTTGTGCTTTCAAGGCAGTCAAAGAAAAATAGGGCCACAAAAGCTTTTCATTTTGTCATATCAATCTTAGAGGTAGCTTTTTCTCTTAAACTTTCTAATCTAATCAGAAGTAGTCTTCTCATAATTATTTCAGTAATTTTAAAGCTTACTAGATGAGTAGATAAAAGATGAAACCCAAAGGTAGCACTTGGTTTGAGTGTCTTGTTGATAAAGGTCGTGTCTAAGTGTGGTTCCTAGACAGGTAGCATCAGCCTCTCCCGCAGACTAGATTGCAGTGCAAGTTCTTGGCTGCATCCAGACCTGTTGAAATGAACTTCAGAAACTGGGCCTTGTGGGCAATTTTACAGCAAATATTCCAACCGATTCCGCAGCATATGCAAGTTAGAAAACCATTAGTTTGCTGTGTATTCAAAATATTTTTCTCTGTTTTTAGTTGTTTCTTAAAGCTTCACACATATTTACAAATGACTTTTTGTTTGCAGATTCTTACAACCAGTACAGAAAATAGACATGAATCTCACAGATCTTCTGGGAGAACTTCAGCGAGATCCTTGGCCTGTACCCCAGGGAAAGAGACCTTTGCGTTCCTCGGGGGTGGCCCTTTCCATAGCTGTAGGACTACTTGAGGTAGTGATGATCAGTTTGCTTTGGAATGTAAATTTGTGGTGCATGTGTGCATATATGTGTGTATGTGTGTGTAATCTCAAGGATAAGGAAAAAAATCAAGTAAGAATTCTTCTTCTTTTTACTCTCTGTCAGTAATCAATATAGAATACTTTTGTCACTTCATATGTATGTGAGTTTTAACCTATACATTAAACAAGCAGTACTACACTGGGTACCAGCTAGATGTGCTGTAATTCAGTTTAATTCTAGTACCATCTACATAGAGATAACGTCAGATATCACAGACTAAGGGATCACTTCCAGGAGATTGGCCCCTAATTCAGATGCCAGTTGCATCCAGTAGGTTACACCTTTCCTTCTGACTGATCAGTTATAAACTGGGGGTTCCCATAACCCCTCTTCAAGTTTGATTAATTTTCTAGAGTGGCTCACATACTCAAGGAAGTACTTTACTTACATTTACTTATTATAAAGTATATTGTAAAGAAATAGCCAGATGTTGCTTACAGTGAGAGATGAACCCTCCATACCCTCTCAAGGTACACTGCCCTGCAAGGGCCTCCATGTTGTCTTCAGTTCTCCAGAAGCTCCTAGAACCTTGTCCTTCTGGTTTTTTGTAAAGACTTTGTTTCATAGCATGATTGAGTGCATCGTTGCTCATCATTATTCAGTGAGAAATTTTTCATTTTCTTATAATGTATTAGTATTAGTAAAATGGTTAATAGTTAATTTTCTTTTAGTACCTGGTGGTCCTTTTCCATATGTAAATTCAAGTGTCTTGTTCCTTTTCACTGTTCTTTCCTGGATATTATAGTTTCAAGTATCAATTTTGTTGAATTGTTTTATCTTCTTGAAGCATTTCAATTGTATGTGCATTGGATCTTCCTTGCTTTCTTTTTTCAGCACTTTATTTTTTTTTTAAAAAACTTTTCTATTTCATTTCCATTCTCTTGGTTATTTTCTAGCTTTTCTTTAGTGCTCTGAAGTTTTCATTTGAATCTGGCAGTTCTTGGCCCATTGCTAGATTTTCTCTTTTTTGTTTCAAGTACTTTACTCCAAGTTGCCCTCGATCTGTATAAAGACTTGCAGAAAGAACATGAGAGATAGCTCACTGGGATTTAGTGTTTTTTTTTTAACGTATAGAAAATTTGAAGTTTGGATGTAATTTGTGTTTTAGTTTTGTTAAAGTGCATGTTGGTGTACTTTTATCTGTTGTTGTTCTTTTTTGTTTCGTTTTGTTTTTTGAGGCAGGGTCTCACTATGGGTTCAGACTGGCCTTGAGCTGACTATGTAGTCCAGGCTAGCCTTGAACTCACAGCAGTACTCTTGCCTCAGCCTCCCAAGTGCTGGGATTTCAGGTGCGTACCATCACACCTGGCCTATTCTTGTTCTTCACTGTTGTTTAATCTTTACATAATTATTACCTCTGATAACCAGAATGAAGTGTATTGCTTATTAGTTTAAGAAAGTTGTAGCAGTAATAAATATACCTTATAAAGACAGTCAAGTAACATACAAGAATGTTTAAAAATAAAAAGTAAAAGATAGCTTTCGTTGTTAATCCCTAGATTTGTTAGTCATATGTTAAAAATTATTATCAGTTTATATAATTTATATTCTGTTCTGAAGGCATAATGTAGCTTAAAAAATATGCTCTGTTTTGTCTGATAACTGCTTATAGAATTTAAAAATAAAAAACACTTAAGATGATTTTATAAATATTGTGGAATGAAACAATAATTATATAATACATAGAGAAGGCAATATATATAATCCATTGTCATTGCAGTTTTGCTGCTAACAGAGAATCTCATGTATCAAAGTTTAAGGATACCTTTTCATTTGTTTTTCTAGATTTGCTCATTTCCCTTGAGTTGTGCTTAGTTGTCCTTTTCTGTAAATTTTCTGAGTTCTTACAAGCCCAAAGCTGTTTTTAATTATTCCTTTTCACTTTATTGGTGGTTGGGTGGCTCTAGAAGCCTAGGTTCAAAATAATCTTCATTTATAAATTGAAGCCACTTCTCACTAGTATTCTAACATATAGCAGCTTGTTGATGATAATTTGATGTAGACTTGTTCTATGTTTTTATGAAGCTCATTATTCTTATTACACATTTTTGGAATGTTCTCTATAACTTTTAGAGTTCTGAAATTTCTTTAGGCTGTATTCAGGTTTATTTTTTCATTAGTTATGATTGGTTTTTGGCAAGCCCTTTCAATCTGAAGACTTCCATAATTCTCCAACTTCACTTTTTTTTGTCTTTTTGATTCTATATTCATTAGATTAATGTTAGACATCCATATCTTTATGTATCCCTATGTTTTTCCTCATAGTTTTCTTCTTTGTTCCTATGCCTAGGGTATTTCTTAATTGTATTTTCTTTACCTCTAACTGGGTCTTCAGATGTGCTCTTCAGCCCAGCTATGGTTTTTTCCCAATGCTTTTTTTTTTTTTTTTTTTTTGCGGCACCGGGATTTGAACTCACAACTTCGCGCCTGCCAGGGCAGGGGCTTAAGGCACTGAGCCAAACTCCCAGCCCTGTTTTTTTTTTTTTTTTTTTTTGAGGCAGGGTCGCACTATGTAACTCAGGCCGGCCTTGTGCTCGCGCTGTAGCCCAAGCCGGCCTCGAACTCACAACGCTCCGCCTACCTCAGCCTCCCGAGTGCTGGGATTAAAGGCGTGTGCCACCACGCCCTGCTCCCAATGCTTTTCATTTCAGAAACTCTTGAGAGTTCTCATCTTTCTTAGCCTCTGGGATCCAGTGCCTGACGCTCACAGTTTAGGGGAGGAGAGGTGTATTTTGGCTCACATTTTGTAGTGGTTTCCAGCCCATAGTTGGCTGGGTCCAGGGCAGAAGTGGCATGGTGGAAGGGCCTGGGTGGAGGAGAGCTGCTCCTCTCCTGGCATCCCTGAAGCCGAGGAGGCAAAGGCCGAGCTGGGATGGGAGATGTAATCTTCTAGGTTGTGCCCCGCTCACAGTGACTGCCTCCTCCAACCAGACCTAGCCCACTAATGGCAGATCAGTTGTAATGTCCTTACACCCAGTCACCTTCAAAAGGTTTGTGCCTGGGACCACATGGGGCTTTAGGGGGACATCTAGATATACATAAACTCTAACGGTTGTGTTTGTTTTGTAATCTATTATAGCATGTTCTCTTCTGTATCTCTCAGTTTCTAATTTCTGTGCTAAAAACCTTCTCCAGGCAGACGACGTACTTTCCACAGATCTGGCTACAGGAATTTCTGATGGCAAAACCTGTCATCAGTGACTGTATCTAGAGTACAGCTATGCACTGTATCTTCATTGGCCTGTTTGTGCTTTTCTTCTTCTTTTTTAAATTCTAGATGTGGAGCTTTTCATATATTCCCTTGAGACGATCTAGCTTACTTTTAATTTCTGGAATTTATATAACATATATTAATAATAAATTTCTTTTTTGCTCCTCTAATATAGTCATTTGTTTGAATTCCTCAAAATTTCTGGTCTGCTGATAGCATAGTTTCTTATCTTTAAATTTTTTTTACTTTTTTCAATTCTTGTTTTTTATTAGTACATGTATTTAGTATGTAATGATCACATTCCTCGTGGGGAGTTGGTACATGTACATAACATATCTCAGTTCTTTTTTCATCCCATTGCCTATACCCTTCCTCCTTCCCTCTATCTCTTGGTTCTTGTCCTATTTCCAAAAGATCTATCTCCCTACTTCCTGTTATCTATTTTTTATTTGGTCTTTATTTATATTTTGGATTTCTCATACAAGAGAAACCTTGCAACATTTAAACTTGTGTATCTGGTTTATTTCACTTAACATTGTCGTCTCAGGGTGTGTCCATTTTCCTACAGATGATTCAAGTTTATCCTTCTTTATGGTAGAGTAGTACTCCATTGTGTATAAATAACACGTTCTTTTTTTTCACTTAAGAGAAAAAAGACACATATAACAAAGGCAAAAAGCAAAAGAGACAAACAAACGACAACAGCAAATCCACAACAGTAACGTTATAAGTTTACAAAACAAGATGATAGGAACTTGACAATCGCATGTTCTTTATACATTCATCTGTTGATGGGCATACAGGCTGTTTTCTTTTTCTTTTCTTTTTCTTTTTTTTGCGGCACCCGGGATTGAACTCACAACCTCACGCCTGACAGACAGGCGCTTAAGTCACTGAGCCAAAACTCCCAGCCCTGGTTTTTTGAGGCAGGGTCGCATTGTGTAGCTCAGGCCAGCCTTGCGCTTGCGTTGTAGCCCAAGCTGGCCTCGAACTCACAACGCTCCTCCTACCTCAGCCTCCCGAGGATAGCCACAGTCTTGTTGGCCACCCAGTGCAGAGTTTGAAAACAGAAACAAACTTGTGCCAAAGGTTTCTGTTTGTGAACCAAATTGCAAACAAAAGCACATGTGAAACAAGGTACTACTATATTTTCTCCTGTGTGTTTTTGGCCTCTTTGTCAAAGATCAGCTATTTGGATGTGCCTTGGGTTGCTTCTGCATCCTTTATTCTGTTCCGTTGATCCACACGTCTATTTTTCTGCCAACCCCATGCTGTTTTTATCACTGTAGTTTTGTAATATAACTTTGTATCTGGGATTATGATACCTTCTCACTTGCCCTTAATACACAGGATTGCTTTTGACCTTCTGGGTGTCTTCTGCTTCCATATGAATTTTATGTTTTAGTTTTTTTGGGAGGGGTTTTGAGATAGGGTCTCACTATATAGTTCAGATTGTTCTTGAACTTACTACATAACCGAGCCCCAAACTGGCAGTGATCCTCCTGCTTCAGCCTCCCAAGTACTGGGATTACAGGCAATCCAGCTTACAGAGAAAGCTAATTAATAGTAACCATTGTGCCACTTTGGCAATGGCAGTACAAGCAGCAGTGTTAATAGGGTTGAATGCTAACTGGATATTGATGTATCTATGAATCAGCATTATACCACTTTTAGCTATAGAAAAGAGATCTGTAATTATAGTATAAACAGTAAAAGAAATAAAAAATTGACATACAATAGATAGCCACTAAAGGCAACAACTGTATCTCCACTAATGATAGCTGTGTATCCAGTAGTAATAGCATAGAGTTACCTAACTATGTAAATATTCGTGAAACTTGGTTATATTAGTAAGCATAAAGAGGGTGGGAACTGGAGAGTGAAAAAGTAGAGTTTCAAGAATGAATTAATGGAAGATGAAAAGCAAATGAGAAAAATGACCCTGTTCAGAAGTAACAGAAAGTTAATAATATTAGGTAAATGTAACAAAAGAACAAATAAACAAACAAAAAGAAAATAAAACAGAGCGAAATAGAGAAAAAGAAAAAATAATAAAAGGATTAAAAGGAGAAAGCAAAGAAAGAAAAACAAGAAAAAGAAAAAAAAGGAGACCCCTTTCTTAACCTCAAAAAACCAGTGATGGAAAAAGAAGGAGAAAAATTGAGTTAAAAAAAAAAATCTCCTGTTTTCTGAATGAGTCTCTGGGGCCAGTGCACTGCAGGCCAGGTCCGTTACTGCTCCCTCAAGCTGCTGATTCTGAGGCTTAGGTTCTGTCCCAGGGAGTTGGCCTTGTCCACCATCAGGTTGGTCAGTTGGTCGATACCTCTGCTGCCTGGTGCCAAGGGGAAGCAAAATACAGGATGGCCTTGGAGTTGGTAGCTGGTTGCAGCCAGGACATAAAATCCAGTCTCAGAGTTGGTCAAGGGCTTTACTTACGTTTTAAATGATACCTTTTCTTTCATTTCACTGGCAGCATGGGAGGAAGGAGGAATACATTGGAGTACTCAGTTTATGAACTTTAGATGCATATGTCAGACTGACACTTTAAACACAGAAAGAAAAGAAGAATAAGTGGGCAAGGATATATCTCAGTGGTAGAGTAGTTGCTAGCATACTTGAGGTCCTTAGTTGGCTCCTGAGCACGGTCCTCTGAGAGGGAGAGACAGAGAGAGGGAGGGAGAGAGGGGGAGAGGGGCAGATGGAGAGAGGGAGATTGGGGGGGGGAGAGAGAGAGAGAGAGAGAGAGAGAGAGAGAGAGAGAGAGAAAGAAAGAAAGAGAGAAAGAGAATGCTAAACAGAAGATGCCTTTTTCCCCCTCTCTACTCCTATCTAGAACTGGATAAACTGGAGGAAAGGTTCTTGTTTGTAGGGATTAGGGGTATAGGAATGCATTACTACTTAGGATTTTAAAGTTGCATAGACACCTTGTTTTTAAACATCATTTTAAACAGTTGATTATTTTATTGGTTAGAAATGTATGCTTTCCTCTTTTCTAAAAATAATATACCAGAAAGATATAACCAAATGTTTTTCATTTTCCTCTAAATGCTTTTGATGAATTACTTTTTTCCAATAGTGTACTTTTCCCAACACTGGTGCTCGTATCATGATGTTCATTGGTGGTCCTGCTACCCAGGGACCTGGAATGGTGGTTGGAGATGAATTGAAGACACCTATAAGATCATGGCATGACATTGATAAAGACAATGCCAAATATGTGAAAAAGGGAACTAAGGTAATTTTAATTTTAAAACTGTTTGACCATACTAGAAAACAGGTATTCATTTGATTAAAGAAGAATGCAAATTATTTTTCTACGTACTGATATCACGAAGTATGATACTGTAATTGTTATTCAGTGTTGGAGAAATATTTTTTCAAGTTGTCAAATGTTTTCAGTTTGAAATATTTAAAAATTTAATAGTTAGATTCCAGTAGTTATACCTTTAAAGATTACTCCTGAGAAAAACTTTCTGTTCCTTTTTAAATACTGATGTTACAGAATATCTTTCTCAGGAAAAGTTTCTTTTGTTTTCTACTCTCAAGAGGCTATATGTTTCTGTAGATATTGTATATTGCTTATACTTTGAGCTGTCCATCATTTTCCTTGTGAGTTGCTTGCCTGTCCTCTAACTTCACTTTTGGGGGGATTGTGCAAGTATATTTCTCTAATGATGTCTCTTCCATGTTGGTTCTACTTGTAATGTCCCTGTTAAAAATATTCTTTTAGAGTTCACAATTTTAGTTTAGTTATGCTGTATTATAATTTTTTAAAATTAATTTTATTGGTACATTTTTGATATATGTAATGATCACATTCATCAGAAAATTTTGTTTTTGTTTTGTTATTTTGTTTTTGAGATAGGGTCTCACTGTGTAATTCAGGTTGGCCTTAAACTCACTATGTAGCCTGGGCTGGACTTGTAGCAGTTCTCCTGCTTCAGCCTCCTGAGTGCTGGAATTACAGGCGTGTGCCACCACATCAGGCTCATCATAGGGAATTTGACTCTTCCTTTTTCCCCTCCAACCCATCTTCCCTTTCTTATTTAAAAAACCTTAATTTCACTTTTTTTTCCTACTCTTTTTTTACTTTTCCCCATATTACAATTTTTTAGTAGTTGTTACTTTAAAAAAATAACTAGGTAGGGTGGTGCATGCCTGTAATCCCAGCTCCTCAGGAGGCCGAGGCATGCCAGCCTCGGCAGCTTAGTGAGAACCTGTAAAAAATAAAAATAACTAAAAAGGGCTGGGGCTGTAGCTCAGTGATAGATTGCTTTTCTAATATATGTAAATGCCTGGGTCCAATCTCCAGTACCACTAGGAAAAAAAGTAATTAGTGACAGATAATTTTTGTCACAGTTAGTGAATGCTTTTTTTCCCCTGCTAATTTCTTCTTTGAGTGTGAGATTTTTCCTGGTTAGAGCTACAAAAAAATGTTTCACATTTGTTTATCTTGCTGCTTTTGGCAATGTCTCTGTTTTTGGATATTTTTTTTACTTGAATGTGGAGATAGCCAGAAAAAAGAGTTATGTGTTGCTGATCTGTGTATTTGTATCTGAAGAGCAATATATTCACCATGCTATTTAAACTTTCCTTCATTTAGGGGTTTATTTAGAAAAAAATGGCTTTTAAGTAAAAGAATAGGAAAATGGCATATTTTTAGAAGCTACTGTATCATTTTTATAAGATACAACAAATTAACTGAGAACAAATCATATTAAAATTGAGTTATTTTTTAGTCTTAAATAATTTTGACCTGATTTATGAATGATTAAGCTTATATTTTTAATTTAAAAATCTTTTATAGCATTTTGAAGCATTGGCTAATCGAGCAGCTACAACTGGCCATGTTATTGACATCTATGCCTGTGCATTAGATCAGACAGGTCTCCTGGAGATGAAATGCTGTCCCAATCTTACTGGGTATGTATTTAATTTTTTTTTTACAGATTTTGTAATTATAAACCAAGAATGACAGTTTACAAATGTAAAGCAATAGTGATGGTTTAAGCACAAAAATATCATCATCTTACCCTGTAAGAGGAATATCTGTTAGCAGTTTTGGTGTTTCTTCTGTAAAGTTCTCTTTAAATATTTTTTTCAGAATATTGAATTATAAATGTACAAGTTCTACTCATAAACCTGATTTTGATATCTTGAAGCCATTGTTTGATTTTGTTATTATAACAGCTAGAGATTGAACCCATGGCCTTGCACATGCTAGACAAGTGCTGTACCACTGAGCTATATCCCCAGCCTGTTAGTAGCATCATTTCTTTTTTCTTTTTTTTTGAGACAGGGACTTGCTTTGTAGTTCAGGTACCCCAAACTGGCCTTGAACTTGCAGTGATCCTACTGCCTCAGCCTCCCAAGTGCTGGGATTAGAGGAATGCACCACCACCAGAATCTTTTTTGATGTATAAATTCATATATCATAGTATTTACCTATTTAAAATGCTCAATGTGATGGTGTTTAGTGTATCATAGGTTGCCTAAACAATAATTTTAGACTATTTTTATCAGCCTAGAGAGAAACTCTACCCATTTGTAGTCACTTTCTCTCTTCCCTTCCTGTTTTACCCATTCTCTCAGCCCTAGGCAACCAATAATTACTTATTTTGGATTTTTTGATAAATGGAATAATACAATATTGGCTTCTTTTACTTAGCATGTTGTTTTTAGGGTTCATGCATATTTAGGATGTACCATTACTCCATTTCTCTTTATTGGTGAATAAAAAGTGAAGCATGGGTCTCACTTATTATTTAATACTATTCCATTGTATGGATACATCACATTTAATCTATCAACCACTGAGCATTTCATTACTACTTTTTGGCTATTTTGAATAATGCTACTTTGAATGTGTATGTAAGGTTTTGCATAGACATTGTTTTTGTTTTTCTTAGATACATACCTAAGAATGGAGTTGTTGGGTCTTGTGGTAATCTGTGCTTAATGTTTTGGGGGAGAGCCTATAATTCCAGCATTCGGGAGGTTGAGGCAGGAAGATTGCCTGAGTTCATGGCCAGCCAGGGCTACATAATGAGTTGAAGACCACCCTAGAGTATATAGTAAGAGTGTCTCAGAAAACCAAAACAACCGAAGAAAGTCTCCAAACCAAACCAACCCAAAAGAAATAAAAAACCATTCTGAAGTATTGTGAAACTTTTTTCCAAAGTCACTGCCATCACCTTGCATCAGTTCCCACTACCCAAGTATGAGGATTCCAATTCCCACATCCTTACCAACACTTGTTGTTGTTTGTCTCTTAAAATAGCTATACTAGTAGGTATGAAATAGTATTTCATTCAAGATATGATTTATTCTTTTTTGAAGACTAATAATATTCAGCATTTAAATAGTTTTTTTAATTATTAGCATGTGTTGGCAGTATACAGTGATTGCATTCATCTTGGGGAATTGGTAGTACTGTGTACATATTGAGTCTTGATAAGCTTTAGTCCCTACTTTCCTTCCTGCCTTCCCTTCTTGAGAGCTCCCTTCTTTTGACCCCCTTTCCACACAGTCTACCTGCCTGTTTCTTGCCACCTCTCTTTTATTTTGCTCTTTAAATTTTTTATATTTTGGAGTCCTCATATAAGAGAAAGTGTGTGATTTATAACCTTGCATCTGATTTATTTCACTTACCATTATGTTGTCCAGGTGGGTTTGTTTTCCTACAGATGACACAAATTTATCCTTTATGGCTGAGGAGTACTCCATTCACAATCTGTACTTCTTCTTTTGAGCAGTGTCTATTCATTTCAGTTGTCCATTTTTTGATTGGGTCTTTTATTTGGTGATATCTATTTATTTTTAGTTTTTTGTATATTGTAGATGTTAGTCCTCTGTCTGAGGAGTAGCCAGATTTTTTTAGCATTCTGTAGGTTGTATTGTCACTATTGGTAGTTTTCTTTGGTGTGCAGAAGCATTTTATTTCTGTCTATTTATCTATCTCTCTATTTATTTATTTTGGTACCAGGAATTGAACTCAGAACCTCGTGTTTGCCAGGCAGGTGCTGTGCTGCTGAGCTATATCCCTGACCCTGCAAAAGCTGTTTAATTTGATATCCCATTTGATTCATGATATTATTTCTTGTGTAATTGGGTTCTGTTCAGAAAATCTTTGCCTATGCCTATGACTTTTGGAATTTCATCTGTTTCTAGGAAATTCATTGCTTGTGTTTTTGTATTTAGATCATTGATCCATTTTGATTTGATTTTAGTACAGAGTGAGAGATATGGGCCTAGATTCATTCTTTTGCCTTTTGTTAAAGAGGTTTTTTCTGCAGTGTATGTTTGTGACCCCTTTATCAAAGCTCAGATGGCTGAGTGTGCTTGAGGTTGTTCCTGCATGCACAATTCTTTTTCATTGGTCAACATGTCTATTTTTGTGCCAATACCGTACTGTTTTTGGTTCTGTAGCTTTATAGTATAATTTGAAATTCAGGATGATAATACCTACTGCTTGCTCATTTTGCTTAGGATTGCTTTGGTTCCTCGGGTCTGAGCATTTGATTTGTTAACAATTATAGTGTAGCTGGGCGTGGTGGCGCACGCCTTTAATACCAGCACCCGGGAGGCTGAGGTAGGAGGAGCGTTGTGAGTTCGAGGCCGGCTTGGGCTACAGCGTGAGCGTAAGGCCAGCCTGAGCTACATAGTGCGACCCTGCCTCAAAAAATCAGGGCTGGGAGTTTGGCTCAGTGCCTTAAGCGCCTGCCCTGGCAGGTGCGAGGTTGTGAGTTCAATCCCCGGTGCCGCAAAAAAACCCAAAAAAACAAAAAACAATTATAGTGTAACATAAGTTACACTTATGACACATCTAGAGGACACATATGTAAATGTAGAAAAATCTGAATCTAGAAACTGTTAAAATGAATATGGGACGTCATTAAGGTTTCTGGATCTAAGTCAGTACATAGAGTATTACTATATTTTTATATACCAGTAACAAAAAACAAAATATACGAAGATAAAATCTGTAAAAGCATGTGAGATAATATATCACAACTTTTATCAGCATCCAGAGTAAAATTACTATATCCCACATGAATTTTTGTTCTTTTGCCTATTTTAATTTTTGTGTCTTTTTTTGGTATGTATTGTACTGGGGATTTGGCTCAAGGAATGCTGAGCTACAGTATCCCTGGCTGTTTGTTTATTTTTTTACTTCAGAGACAGAGTCTCTGAGTTGCCCAAACAAGCCTTAACTCACTGTCCTCGGCCTCCTGAGTAGTATGTAGGATGTTCGATGTGTGCCTCCATGCCTAGTTTTTTATGTTGTTTTATTGTATCTTTTATTATTGTTTAAAAAGTACCTAAAATTTAAAAAGTATGAGCATTTTTGTGTAAATTTCTATGTGTGTATCTTTTTTATATAAACAGTAGAATGTTCTACATATCTTTTTCTACTTGTATTTTTCACTTATGTCCTAAAAATCTGTCTGTAGTCTTACTACTCCATTGTGTGGATGTAGCACATTTTATTCTCTAATAGATGGTCATAGGGTTGTTTTCAATTTTTTGTTATGACAAATAGTGCTTCATTGAATAATTCTGTGCATTTATTTTGCTTTTTTTGTTTTTCCTGTGTGGAATCTTTGTGTGATAATATCTTAAGTAACCTGGGGTGTAGATTCCTAGTAGTGAGGTGGCTGGGTTATAAAGAAAATGAGCATGTAATTTTGGTATTTTCAGTTTCCTCTGCATTGGGATTGCACTATTTATGCATTCTCTCAGCAACATATGAGGGTGCCTGTTTCTCTATAGTTGAAGCAATGAAATACGTTGTCAAGCTGTGTTTTATGCTGATCTATTAGAGAATAAATGGTATCTCAGAGTAGTTTTTATTTTTTTATTTTTTATTTATTTATTTTTTTGCGGCACCAGGGATTGAACTCACAACCTCACGCCTGTCAGACAGGCACTTAAGTCACTGAGCCAAACTCCCGGCCCTGGTTTTTTGAGGCAGGGTCGCACTGTGTAGCTCAGGCCAGCCTTGCGCTCGCGTTGTAGCCCAAGTGGGCCTTGAACTCACAACACTCCTCCTACCTCAGCCTCCCGAGTGCTGGGATTAAAGGCGTGCGCCACCATGCCCGGCTTCAGAGTAGTTTTTATTTGGAAGTTGGTGGCTTTTAAAATTTTTTTTCATTAAAAAGGCAAGTATATGTTTACTGAAAGAAATGTAGACAATATATAAGCATATGAAGTTAAAGTGTTTGTTAATGTCCCTCATTCACTGGGTGTAACACACACACATACATACCACCTGCATGTATACTTCCTTGGGGGTGGCGTTTGTGACAGGGTCTTGCTATGTATTTCAGGCTGGCCTTGAATTCACTAGAGAGCCTAGGTTGATCTTGATCTTGCAGTGATCCTCTTACCTTAGCCTTGGAGTGCTGGGTTTATAGGTGTAACCACCACATTTTTAAGAATGAGAATGCCTGCTGTATAACATGAGGTATATTCACTAGGACGGGAGACTGGGAGGCAGAAGCAGAAGAGACATGTTTTTTAAAGACCGTATATCCAGCCGGGCGTGGTGGCGCACGCCTTTAATCCCAGCACTCGGGAGGCTGAGGTAGGCGGAGCGTTGTGAGTTCGAGGCCGGCTTGGGCTACAACGCGAGCGCAAGGCTGGCCTGAGCTACACAGGGTGACCCTGCCTAAAAAAACCAGGGCTGGGAGTTTGGCTCAGTGCCTTAAGCGCCTGCCCTGGCAGGCGCGAGGTTGTGAGTTCAATCCCCGGTGCCGCAAAAAAAAAAAAAAAGACCATATATCCTTTTGTGTCTTTTGAATTTTATGATGTGTGGGTGAATTGCTATTTAAGCAGAATTTTAAAAAATCACTGAGAGCAAATGCTAGATTTAGGGGTATTTCCATACCCTCAGAATTGAGATTATTTTTAAGATGAGGATATTTTAAAAATTAATGGTAATAGAGCATATTTGGGAAAATATCTTTAAAATTTGTTGGTATTTTGAGAAGTGATTTACTTTTCTGGTAACACATGAACCAGGTAACTATGTCATGTATCATCTACCTTGTGTTTTGTTCTTTTCCTGCAGGGGATACATGGTAATGGGTGATTCTTTCAACACTTCCTTATTCAAACAGACTTTTCAACGAGTCTTTACCAAAGATATGCATGGACAATTTAAAATGGGCTTTGGTGGGACTTTAGAAATAAAGGTAAGAAACTTGATTTATGTGGGATATGTTTGTCAAGAGAGAAATTTGTATGCTTTTCCATAATTTTGTTATATTTTAATTAAATCCAACATATGCTTTAAAAATAGTGGATCTATCATATTACTCTGTTGAGCAAAAAGTCATGTCATTAAATGTACAGTGAGGCTTTATTTGAACATCTCTGCACAATTGTTAGAAAAATAGCATTATATAGGTAAGACCCATCCCCCCACCAAGGGGTGCACAATGCCAGGTCGATGCATGGAGTGGACAGAGCAAGCTTCTATTCCATCTCCCAGCTCCAAAAATTCATTTAATATATTGTCCTCGAATAGAGGATGTATCTCATATTAAACTGATAAGAACACTTCATCTCAGCCAAAAGGTGGAGAAGCGATGGTAAAATTTCCCTAATATGTATTTTAGGTTTAACTTTTTAAGTGTGTTTTATCTTTTTAGTGCTAAATTTTTATTTTGGTACTAGAATATTTTATAGCAGAAATTACTGAACTTGAAATTTTGTATCATTAGGAGGAAACTTCAAGCTTGAAATGATATAAAAAAGTTTTGGGCTCAACAGTTGTTGTTATACAACGCTATCATTCATTTCAAATTTGAATTTAAAATCCAAAGTCTTAGTATTAGGTACGTGTGCATTACAGGTGCAGTCAATTTTGAATTTTCATATTCATCATGTTATTTTGTTGAGTACTTGCTGTGTCCATTATTATGCTAGGAAATTACAGAGATGTCAGGGTGTATCTAAGGCGGAGGTCTTGTTACAGGGACCCTTAGTCTTGATAGAAAGATAAGACTTACACATGTGACACAATGAAATAACAAAAAATACAGGGGCTGATCAAAAAATTTTGTACATTTAAATAAAAATTTAGCCGGGTGTGGTGGTGTGTGCCTGTAATTCTAGCACTTGGGAGTCTGAGGCAGGAGGATCACTGCAAGTTCGAGACCTGTCTGGAGTACAAAGTGAGCTCAAGGCTAGCCTGAACAGCATAGTGAGACCCTGTCCCAAAAAGACCAAAAAAAAAAAAAAAAAAAAATTATTATAGTAAAAGATACTTCGCCGTTAATCTTTTTCAAAATGCTCCCTGTTACTTTGAAAATGTTTTTTTTTTTTTTTTTTTTTTCAATCTTTCTTTTTTTGAGACAGGATTTCACTATGTAGTTCAGGCTGGCCTGGAGTCACTATGTAGACCAAGCTGGCCTTGAACTCGTGGTGGTGCACCTGCCTTAACCTCCCAAGTGCTGGGATTACAGACATACAACACCATGCCTGGCGTCTTGCCACTTTCTAAAGCAGTTCTTTCATGACTTTATGAGCTGTGATCAAAACATACTGCTGTCCAGTGCCATCCAAAGAAAAGGCAGACTTTTAAGAACATTACTGTGTGGCCTCTTCTGCTTTATTCACTGGATTTCTGTCTCTTCCCCAAAGTCAAAATAACTTTGAATGTAAATACTTTGATTTGATTCAGGACAATAAGGCAGCCATGACAGGGCAACTAAAGACACTCATGAAAGAAGACTTCCAGAATGGCTTTAGAAAGTGGCAAGAATGATGGGGCAGGTATGTTCAAAGTGAGGGAGAGTATTTTGAGGATGATTAATGGCAGTGTGTCTGTTACTGTAGTAAATTTTCAAAATGAAATATAGTATTTTTCAACCATGCCTCATTATAAAAGTGCTGTAAAAGTTTAGGGAAGAAAAATAAGTGCCAGAATAAAGGCAGAGAGATGAGAATCAAAATGTTTGAGCAAAATGCTCACGAGAGTGCATGGTTTATACTGGAAAATAAGAGAAACAGGGTTAATTATATAGGCTGGTTGTAGTTTGGAAATGGGTTTTTCTGCAAAAATCAGTGTAGGATTAACAAATTACCATGTATTAGATAAAATCTATCTGAAAATGGTATCAGGGTAGGTCAGGAAAAAGAGTATCAAATAAGAAAACTGAAGTAGGCTTCTAAGTTTCTTAGATAGAAGGTAATGTGATAGCTTAAATTTTGGGGGCAGTAGAGACTAGAATAGATCAGTCTTGAAGACAGACTTTTCTGTGTGAGGAAAAATAGAAAATGATGGTTCAAGTTTTGGATTAGGGTGTGTGAATTTTGGGTATGATATGAGTTTGAATTTAGGGTGGTATTTCCAAGGGGATATCTTCTATGGGCTGATGGAAATAGAAGATGACAATTAAGTTAGGGCTAGATTTTAAATTTTGGAGTTATCAACAAAGAAATGGTGACTAATTACTTTTAAATGTTACTGCATTTTCTTTGACTTTTGAGTTTTAAATATGGAAGAATATTTTATATCCTTAAATACTTAAAGTTGAACATTCAACCTGACCTGTGAGGAAACCAAAGATGCTCTATTTTTATTTTGCAGACCTCGAGGGAGATAAAGATTTCAGGAGCTATTGGACCTTGTGTGTCTCTCAATTCTAAAGGACCCTGTGTGTCTGAAAACGTAAGTCACTCTTACTTTAGAAGGAAACATAATTGGGACACAGAGTCTCACTATGTAGTTCAGGCTGGCCTTGCGCTCACTTTGTAGCCCAGGCTGTTCTTGAACTTATAACGATCCTCCTGCCTCAGCCTCCTGAGTGCTGGGATTAAATGCGTGTGCCACCACGCCTGGCTTAAGTCTTTTATTTTTTATGCCTGAGTTATTCCTTGCCCTAGTGTGCCTTAAAACGTTTTTATGATTTGGAGTTTCGGAGACTTCTGAAAGTCAAACTTCCAAATAGATTTTTGTTACCAAGATTTCCAACAAAATAACCAAATTAGCTAGGTTTAAGTTTCAATTCTTTTTTTCTTTATCCCATTTGGCAGAGGTGTAATGCATTCCAGAATTGTTGCATTATGAATTGTGGAATCATGTCGCTGCAGAGAGGACAGTGGGACATATGACACAAGTGTGCATAATCAGCTCTAAAAGTGACAGTTACAATATTGATTTTAAGCAATTTTTAGGGTAAAGCTCTATACTGAATTTTTCTCAGTAATAGCTACCATAATTCTGATCCCGAGGACCTATTGATATATGCATATATGATATATTAAAGCAATATGTCTTTGCACAAATCAAACACTTGGATAAAAAGATAATTTTAGAAGTTGAATGTGGTGGCACACACCTGTAACTCCAGCTACCAGGAGCCTGAGGCAGGAGAAGTCACAAGTCTGAAGGCAGCCTAGGCAATTTAGCAAGATTCTGTCTCAAAAAATAAATAAAAAGACTGGAGATGTGGCACAGTGGTAGGGTGCTTGCCTGGCATGTACAAGGCCCTGCCTGAGGTTAATCCTCAGTATGCCTTCCAACCCTGTAGTAATGTTACTGTGAACACTTCATTAAATGGCATAAACTTTGTTTTGAACCTTAATTGAATTATTTATTTTATTAGTAATAGAATGGCATAGGCTTTTAAAGACTACAATGTGAAGACCTAGTATCAATACTCACTTTGTAATTTACTTTATAAAAATTTGTATTGCCTTAAAATTCTGTTATGAAGAAATTGTACAATTTTATTTCATGGTATGTCATGTGATTTTAGGGAATTTTAAGCTTTTAACACTCAATGAATTAGTTTGAAACTTGGAAAATGTTTCTTTTACTGAAAGTTGTTTTTCTCCTTAATGGCTCTTACACTAATAATAAAGTGCTTTGGTTTTCAAACATACTATGTTTTATTTTTACAGGAGATAGGAACAGGTGGCACTTGTCAGTGGAAGATATGTGGACTCAGTCCCACTACAACCCTAGCCATATATTTTGAGGTTGTTAACCAGGTATGACTTTCTTTACTTGAATATTAAAAAGTAACCAAATATTTAATTTAGGCCTTGAATATTTCATATAGGTTTTAGGATTGTGTTTTCTAGTTCTGTGAAGAATGTGTATTTTGGTAGGGATTGCTCTGACTCTTTAGATTGCTTTGGGTAGTGTAAACATTTTAGCAATACTGATTGTTCTAGTCCATGAACACAGATGTCTTTTTATTTGTGTTTTTTTTTAACCAGTGTTTTATGATTTCTGTTGTAAAGATCTTTCATCTCTTTAAATTTACTCATAGGCATTTTGTTTGTAGCTATTGTAAATTAGATTGCCTTCTTGATTTCTAGTTTTTTCTTTTTTTTGATGCTTCTAGGGATTCCTTCCAGAGCCTGATCATGCTAGGAAAACACTTCATGACTGAGTTACACCTCCAACCCTTGATTCTTACTTCACCTAATTTGCTTTTCATGTATAGCAACAGTACTGATGTTTTTGTTGTAGATCTCATTATGTAGCCCAGGCTGGCCTTGAACTAGTAATTATCCTTCTGTCTCAGCTTCTTGAGTGCTGGTATTACATGTGTGCGCCACCATGGCCAGCCTGATTTTTTTGTATGTTTTTCTTTTTCTTTTTTTTCTTTTTGAGGTGCTGGGAATGGAACCCAGGGACTTGCACATGCTAGGCAAGTTATCTACCACTGAGCTATATTCCCAGCTCTTTATGTTGGTTTTATATCCTGCAACATTACTGAATTTTTTTATTAGTTCTAATAGTTTTTTTGGTGACGTGGTTGGACTTTTCTGTGTATAGGGAAGCTCATGTCATTTGCAAACAGTAACAGTTTATTTCTTTCTCTTGCCTGAGTGCTCTGGCTAGGACTTCTAGTATTACGTTGTATAAAAGTGGTGCAAGTGGGCATCTTGTCTTAGCCTGATCTTAGTGAGAAAACTTTCAGCTTTTCACCATTCAGTGTAATGTTAGCTGTAGGGTGGTTGTGTATGGCTTTTATTAGGTTGAAGTTTCTTCTGTACCTAATTTGTTCAGCCTTTTTATCATAAAAGGATGTAGAATTCTATCAGTTGCCTTTTCTACATCCATTGACATATGAGTTTTATTCTATGTTCTGTTGACGTGGTTTATCATTTTTATTCATCTACTTGTGTTGAACCAATACATGCATTCCTGGGAGAATCCCATGAGGAAAGAATCTTTTTAAGATGCTGTTGGCTTGCTAGTCTTTTGTTGAGGATTTTTGCATCTGTGTTCATCAGCAATTTTTTTTTTTTTTTTCCAGTACCGGGGATCAAACTCACAACTTTGCACCTGCCAGACAGGTGCTTAAACCATTGAGCCAAACTCCTGGCCCTTATCAGGAATATTGACTTGTAGTTTTTTGTTTTTGTTTTGTCCTTGAATATCAAGGTATAGTGCTGGTCTGATGAATGAGTTTGGATGCTGGGTTTTTTTTTTTTTTTTTGTACCAGGGATCGAACTCACAACCTCATGCTTTCTAGGCAGGCACTTGAGCCGCTGAGCTAAATCCTCAGCCCTGATGAGTGAGTTTGGAAGAATTCCCTCCTCTTCAGTTTTCTTTCTTCCTTTTTTTTTTTTTTAGTAATTTGAGAAGACCTATACTATTTAATTATTTGATAGAATTTAATAGTGAAGGTGTCTGACCTTGGGGTTTTCTTTGATGGGAAACTTTAAATTTTAGAGTAAATCTATTCATGCTAGAAAAATATGTCTGTGATTATATGGCAACAGCATAGAGTTTTGCTTAGTTTTTACTCCTTTGTTTTTACATAGCATAATGCTCCAATTCCTCAAGGAGGACGTGGTGCAATCCAGTTTGTGACCCAGTATCAACATTCCAGTGGTCAGAGACGCATCCGAGTGACCACCATTGCTAGGAAGTAAGTTGTGTTTGTTAAAGATTTAATTTACATGGTAAAACTATTCTATGGTGCTTGTTCCTGTTTTGGTTGACATCTGTGATTAGAAAGTGAACAGTGACCCAGTTTATTTGCCAGAATATTTATTGATGAAAACAGTGAGGGGAATGGTCATGGTGGCACATGCCTATAATCCCAGCACTCCAGAGGCTGAGGGAGGAGGATTCCTACCAGTTTGAGGCTATCCTGGACTGCATAGTGTGAGCCAATCTCAACACCAAAAAGGAAAAAAGGAGAAAGACAAAAGAAAAATTTATTTACCTCATTCACATGAGAAAATCAAACATTTTCCTTTTATATGAAATTCACTACCTATGTATACTGAATGATACAGTGTAGTTTACTTTTCAAATAATGATATTTTCATTCAGTTCATTTGTCTTTATCCAGCTTCTGCTTTGTGGACTGGGTACTGTTAGGAGAGGTTATGGATTCAAAAGGCTTGAACATACTTGGTCTGCCAAGTGATGCTATACTATAGACCACCGTTTTCTGCTTATTATTTCATCAGGCCGAGATATTTATACTTGTCAAACATCTGGAAAACATCAAAACATTATTTGTCAAATGAAAGAAAATTAAAGATTGAGGAAGAAGGGAGAAGAATTTTAAGGATGTTACTGCCTAAATTTCCTTTAGATCACTCTTACATGTAAAATTGGTTCAGTATTTATTTTCTGGAAGTCCATAAGTATTGCCAGTCATACTCAAAGTGAGGTACTTTATTTATTTATGATTTATGATTTTTATTTTTTTTTGGTACTGGGGATCGAACTCACAACCTTTCGCCTGCCAGGCAGGCGCTTATGCCACTGAGCTGAAGCCCTGGCAAAGTGAGGTACTTTAGAATTAGGATCAACCAGGTATTACAAAACTGTGTTTTTGAAATATTAAATAAACAAAAACTATTGTTGGGTCTGTCCAACAATAGTTTGACTGGACTAGTGTTATAGAACATGTAAATTTAATAAATTACTGCTATTTTATGCATAATATTAAATTAATCCCTCAGATAAAATCTTAACTTTTGATGGGTTTTAGTAAATGTATTAACAGAATAAAGAATACAAAGTAATTTAATTATACTTTTTATCACTGGTGATTGAATTAAAGACTAATGAGAAAGAAATTCTGTTTCATTAATTTTCTGGTTTAATAAATGGAACTTAGGCTGAGTGAAAAGCTTTATTTTTGTATTGCCATTGTTCTGCTTTTATAAAATGGAAGGAATTGAATTCTGAAGTCTGACAGAGACTTGTGTATCTCTGCATGCATGTACATACATATATACACAGTCTACAAAAAAATTTATACACACTGCAGCAGTTTGGTGTCTGGAAGCTAATGGCCACCATTTTGAGCACCTCTCGTAATTATATAGGCTAAAGGTAACTTGTATTCATCTCATGATAGCTCAATAAACTTACCATTAAAATACTTATACAAGTTTTTCTTTTCCTGATGTGCACATTTTTGGGGGCAGACTCTGTACTGTTAGTTTGCTTTTCAAAATCTTGATGCTTTTTAAAAGGAAACTAACAGTACAGAGTCTGCCCCCCAAAATGAGATATGCCTGTACAAGTACTTTAGAGAAAGTTTTTTAGGTTTAGTTGTATTTTTCTGAAAAATAGCTAATGTTGTGATGAAATCGTTATTAGTGATTTAAAAACATTCTAGTTTGTTTAGGTGATACTGGAATTTTGAAATATTGAAGTAGTTTTCTGCATATCTTAAATTTAAATCGGTGTGGTGGCCAGTTATGATACTGTGAATATTAACAACACTTCTGTACTTTCTTGTTTCTTTAGTTGGGCAGATGCTCAAACTCAAATCCAAAACATTGCAGCATCCTTTGACCAGGAGGCAGCTGCCATTCTTATGGCCCGGCTGGCAATATATAGAGCGGAAACAGAGGAAGGGCCAGATGTGCTTAGATGGCTGGACAGACAGCTCATTCGGCTAGTAAGTAAACACTGGTTTTCTAAGTCTCTATGCTTTCATTTGCAGTAAGTGTTCATTGTGGAATGTCTCTTTGAAGTACTTACAGTGTACCTGAACTACTGTATGAGGAACTCCTGTTCAGATTACTGAGATAGAAGCATAGTAGTGAAAAGAATTCAGTGGTCACTTCAGTGAACTAGAATGCCTTTTTTCCTTGAAAAGAAAGAATAGTAAATATCTAACATATATTTCTATTTATTTTGGCTGGTATAAAATTAATTCAGAATTTAATTCTATATTGCTGTTGCAGTTCTTAGTGCTGTTTTGCTTTTCTTCATTTCTTTTCCTTTTTCTCCTTTCCTTTTTTAAAATACATTTTTTTTTAATTTTAAAGGGAATAAAATGAAACAAAACGGTGATAAGACAGTAGAATCTACAATAGCTACTATATTGCATATTGTTATCCTTTAAGTAGTTGCTCAGACTACCAGCTTTAGGCTTGCAAAGTCAATCAAACAATACAGTTCCTCAAAATCAGTTGGTAGTTTATAGGGAGTGGGTTCTTTTCTCCCCAGCTTGCACACTGGCTGGCTCATGGGAGTGGGCGTAGCTTCTTTCTTGGTTCTCCCTGGTCTGCGTGGCCACTGCTGACTCATGGAGTGGGCATAGCTCATTAGTTCAAAGGCAGTGGAGTGTCCATGTTTGCAAAGGAGAGAAGGGAAGAGAATTCACAGAAGCTCTGACATGTGCCAGGCATTTTTTCTTTCTTTTTTTTTTTTTTTTGGTGTGGGATGGGCACAGAATATGAAGAGCATGACAGCTTGCTTTCAGGAATCTACAACCTAGCAGAACCAAGCGCAGGAACAACTGAATGTCAGTGATGTGTGATGCGAGCCACACGGGTAAGGTGGACAAGGCACAGAGCCTTGGAAATTTAAAAAGAGGAAGCAAGAAGGATACTGTAGGAGAGCTCTGGGTCTGTGCATAGTCAGGGAAGGGGCTGAGTTGCTCACATGACCTCTGAACCAGGAAGGATGCTGAGAAGCAGGGGCAGGACAGGAGGGAGGTGAGTGGAAGTCTCTCCTTCCTTCCATCTTTCCGTCCTTCCTTTTTTTTTTATTGTCCTGGAGATGGAACCCAGGACCACATGCATGCTAAACAAATGCTCTAAAACTACATTCCAGCTCTGTAATTTTTTATTGCTGTGGTTTTAGTTTCCTAGTTTTTATTTCAGTGAAACTTTTAATTTTGTATCAATATGTATACATCTGTTAAAAGAAATTAATTGAGCTGGGGGTGGGAAGGCATGCCTGTAATTCCAGCACTCAGGAGGCTGAGGCAGAAGCATCGCTGTGAGTGAGTTCGAGGCCAGTCTGAGCTACATAGTGAGTTCAAGGCCATCCTGAGCTACATATCGAGATCCTGTCTCAAAAAAACAAACAAAAAACCCCAAAATAATTGATGTATAAAAATGACACGTATTACACATATCAAAATATAAGGTCCTGATCATTTGCATCTAGATTACCAAATATATGCTAGTAAAAGTATCGTTTCTTTTCTTTCTTTCTTCTTTTTTTGGTACCGGGGATCAAACTCATGACCTCCTGCTTGCTAAGCAGGTGTCCTGGCCTAGTAAAAATATTGGTACTGTTGATACAACGTTTCTGTGTGTGTGTGTGTGTGTGTGTGTGTGTGCATGCTCTCAGGAAGTGAACTTGTGACCTTAGCACTGAGGTACACCCCAAGCCCTTTATTTTTTTATTTTTTAAATTTTGAGACAGAATCTCACAAAGTTGCTGAGTTGCCAGACTAGGTTTAAGATTGTAGTCTTTCTGTCTCAGCCTTTCAGAGTGCTGGGATTATAAGCATGAACCACCATGGCCAGCCTTTATGAAAACTTGAGTTTTTGATAGTCAGGAACCATGATTTATTATGATCTAGAGGGCTTTTCTAAGCTCAGTTCTTGTTCTTGTTGTTTTCAGGGGATTGACCAAGGGGTGCTCCACAACTGAGCTGCATCTGCAGTTCTTTTTTATTTTTATTTCTGAGACAGGTCTCAGGCAGAATTTGAACTTGCAGTCCTCCTGAGTTTCCCTAAGTGCTAGGATTGCAGGGCGTGGGAAACTGTACCTGACTTTAGACTTAGACCTTAATACTCCATTTTTATTTAGCAAGCTATAGCATTCTTAGCATGCCTTTAACGTTCTTGAAAGTAGTTCTTTCACTTTGCAGTTCAAGTACTGTTTTAGTTACTTTTCTCACTGCTGAGACAAAATACCCAATATCCAAGTTTGTAGAGATTTCAGTCCATAATTGGCTGGCTCCAAGGCAGGGTGGGATGGCAGATAGGCATCACAGAGGAGCAACAGTTCTTGGGGGCAGTAGCAAAGCAAGCAAGGGACCTTAATAAGCGTCTTCCTGCCCTTTTATATTGTATATAGGCTTCTGGGATTAGGGCAGTGCCAAACCAATCAGTGGACTGATTTTGTAATCACTCAGCTTTAATCCTAGCATCACACACTCTAGATTTGCCCACCTCTATGACTATGTGAGGCTTTGCGGGGGACATCTAGACAGTCATAACAAACACCCCTTTGAAAACTTACAGAATGTAAGAGAGAGCTGTTTTTTAAGCTGTGGGATGGATGATTTTTTGTTTCATTTAGTTATATTAAATAAGTACTTCAAACAGTGAACTAGTCTTTGTTTAGTAAATTAGTTATTTTTGTAGCATTACTCAGAACTTATTTTTTTCCCATTTCATCTCCTAGCATTGTTTTACACTAGCATCTCTCTGTGAAGAAAGCTGTGTTATGATAATATTAGTGTATCGTTTTAACAAGAGAGATTTAACCTTTCATAGGATCAGCCATCAATAGGATACCCTCAGCACATCTTCTGCACACTGCTTCCGAAATGGATCTGTACTTTCCAGATAGGAAGTGTATTTTGACCTTTCCTTGTTTAGGGCAACAAAAAAGTTTCTCTTTGTAGCAGAAGCTTTCTTAAGATTTCACTGTCATTTAAAAGTCTTACATGACATCTATGAACTCTGCTATTTCTTTAGCCTGAATAGGAAAGTTATTACTATTTTTTAGCTCTTTACACAAACCTCCTCAGCATTATACAACATGTCATCATTGCTTTGACTTATTATACTGGTTTAAAGTGGAACCCTTTCTTTTTTGGTTGTGCTGGGAATTGAATTGAGGGCCTTGTGCATGCCACCTCCCAGTCCTCTAAACTGGGACCATTTGATTTCCCAGATTGCATTTTGCTCTCTCATTTTACTTACTATAATTTTACATGTTGGCCTTCATAGGTTCTCACCAACCATGTAAAGTTTCCTTTTCTGGGAAATAAGTTGTATTCTTTTGGGTGTTTTTGAGACAGGGTCTCAATATGTAGTCCAGACTGGCCTTGAACTCATGGTCATCCTCCTTCCTTAGCCTCCTGAGTGCTGAGATTATAGATGTGCACCATCATGCCCAGCTATAAATTGCACTCTTAAGTAGCTTGCTTCCTGAACCTTTTCATTGAAGGTGACTTTATCTTAACAAATGCTTTATTTTGAGATTCTACAAGCTGTTTTAAGTACTCAATGCTTTTACTTGTGTTTACTTGTATCTATGATTTATAGTAAAGTGCTTTTTCCATTTTGCCAGAGCTGTTATATTTGTGGATTGTCACATATGACACAAAACTGAATAGTACAACCTGTATTACCAGATCACATAAAACTCTTAAGTACCTTTTCTTGTAAAGGCAGACTTTTCCTGTGTCCCTTGTTGTATGAGTGCAGTGAAATGACTCAGAAGATTGTAAAGTTTTAGAAATCACAGTAGACATAGGCTACTTGTTCTCACACTTTAACTTAAAAAACTGCACCATTGTTTGACATATTTGTAAAACATAAACATTAATAAAATATAAAACGGAAGAGCTTAGTAAGTAGCTAAATGAGACAATTGCAGAAGTACAATTCACCTCTCTTTTGCGCATCCTACATTTCACAATGGTGACAACAGCTGCAAGGCACTTGGCCAGACAGTAGGTGAGTTGTGGCATCATGAACATTTACCTGTGATCATCTGTCACACCGGGAGAGCTTATCTGTTACCACAGCCAGGTGGCAGCAGGAAGAGGAGGTCAGTGGAGGTCATTTGATACAGTGAGGCCGGAGCTAGCTGACTCCTGTCCTGCTTCCTGGGTAAACTGTCACCAGTTCTGTGCCTCTCCCGTCTGGGCCCAAGACTGAGAATGGAGTTATCCAAAGAAACGTAGCTGTGTTTGTCAACTTTTTGAGATAATTGATTTTAAAGAGAAAAGGTGTATTTCATCTCATGGTTTTGTTGCATGATCGTTGGCCTTGTTGTTTTCAGTTCTTGGTGAGGAATTGTATCCACCATGGCATAGAGACTATGGTAGCACAGAGCTGCTGCTGGTCTCATAGCTAAGAATTTGAGAGAAAGAGGAAAAGATGGGTTCCCATGGTCCCCTTCAAAGGCATGGCATCAGGGATTAACAGAGTCCAGTAGGCCCATGTCTTATAGTCTGCAATACCTCCGCTTGCACCATGGCCTGGGGACCAAGCCTTGGAAGGATGTTTATGATCCAAACTATAGGACTGGGGCTGTAGCCCAGTGTGAAGGCCCTGGGTTCAGGCTGTAGTACTAAAAACAACAACAACAACAACAAAACAAAACAAAATAAAACAAAAAACAAAAGGAAAAAAGATGGGATGGGGTAGGACAAAAAATGAGCAAAGGTCATGAACAAGGAGTTAAAGAATACAAGTGATTACTAAATATAATGGAAGAGTTAACAGTCTTGCTTAAATAGAACAAGACAGTTTTTATCTGGTTTAAAGTGATAAGAAGGAGAAGAACATGATAAGTGCTAGAGCTGGCCAGCATTCAGGGAAATGGACAGCTGCTTAGTCTAAAAGTTTGGTGTATGAATCTGCACAGCTTTTATAAACATCTCTATTCCCAAATTTGTAGGAGGAAGTTGTTGGCATTATCATGTCTGCCTTCTTAATGTAATATTTTAACAGAATTTTGGACATATTTTTAACATGTATATGGTTAAAGTAATGGAACTGATAGTTCTAAGTAATATCTGTCATACTATGTTTTTTACAAAATCTTTTCAATGTATTTAACATTCTAGATCTTTTCCAAGCACATATGATATCTTATCTAGATCATCAATTTCCAAAATTGCATTGATAGTAACTCTGTTATTTGCACTGTCCATTACAGAACTGCTACCCTCATGTAGCTGTTGAGCCTTGAAATATGGCTCATGCAGCAGAGAAACCAAATTTTAATTTTTATTTAATTTTAATTGCCACATGTAGCTAGCTAGTGGTTATCATTGGGCAGTGAAGGTTATTTTGATTCATAAATTTCTCCAGTGAATTATTAGGGAACATTGCAGACAACAGCACTCTTATTCTCAGATCTGTGGTGTGTTTTTTGAGGTTACCTCTGAAACTAGCTTTTCTATCCTTGTATAACTGTGATCCTGAAATGACTTTTCCTACAAGCCAAAAATGAGATCAAACCAACTATGACTAGTTATGGTTGTGCCTAGAGGTCTCCCCAAAGCCTCATACAGTCATAGGTGAGGCTTTTTGAGAGGTGGCTGAGTCTAGAGCATGTGGTTGATTTAAGGTACAATGCTAGGATTAAGAGTGCTGGGATTAAGGGTAGGTAACTACTATCAGTCCACTGATTGACTTGGCACCGCTGTAATCCCAGTTGCCTGCATACAATGTAAGAACAGAAAGAAGCTTGTCTTGTCTCTTGCTTGCTTTGCTATCTTCTACTTGCCATGAACTGTTTCTCGTCTGTAATGCCTTTTTGCCATGCCACGTTGCCTTGGAGCCAACTGACTATGGACTGAAACCTCACAACTGTAAGCCAAATAAAACTTTCTTCCCTTAACTTTGGATGTCTGGTATTTTGTCTCATCAAGGAGAAAAGTAACTAAGACTTGCCTTTTTGTGTTCTCTGTAAGGCACAGATAAACACTTAAATGATACAGATAAACCTGGAAGTCAGGCAGTACCTGTAGCAGTGAACCTTTTGTCAATTTCATTCAGTTTGTTATTTTTGCCCTCTAGTCATTCAAGTACTCTGATATACATTGCTGGAAAATAAGACAGTTTATATGAGTACTCTTTTCTGCTCAAGAACAGGTGAGAGTAGCTAACATTCACTAATAGCTTCAGTAAAGTAGCTGTCACTGTGTTAGGCAGATTCTCTTGTACATTTTCTCAATTCTCTTGGTGCCTTTTATCTTTTTATCAAAGAGGGTCTGCTTCCCTGTTGCCAGTGTGTAGCCCTCTTACTGTATTTTCTTCTACTTTCTCTCTTGTGTTCTTTCTTTACCAGATTGCCCATGGAATGCCTTATTTTATTTTTCTTTTTGGTATTTCTGGTATACCAAATTTTGTACCAGCAACTTTCTTTTGTACCTCTTGTGCTGCCTTGGTATCTTATCTTCCATCAGTTTGTTAATGTCTTTTTGGATAAAGTCCTAGGGACCTCATGTTAAGCTTTTCTGGTTATCATCTAGGAATTCTTTATTTTTACTGGAGCACTTAGTTTAAAATCCAAACAGTTAAGGGTGAGTTATTATTGCATTGGAGGCAAAGCTACACTTGCTTCTAAAATTTAGATATTTTCTTTCAGTTGTAATCAACCTCATGCTAAGTCTGTATATAATATTCCAAACGGAATACCTTATTATCACATTTTGTTTTATTTAGTGTCAGAAGTTTGGAGAATATCACAAAGATGATCCAAGTTCCTTCAGATTTTCAGAAACTTTCTCCCTTTATCCACAGGTAAGTTGGAAAAGGTCCCTGTTATTTTCTTGTGTTGTTAATAGCATTGGGTCTCATCTTTCCTGGTATTTATATTTTATTCATTTTATAGAACCTATTTTACTGAGTTATTCTCTTGGTTATGTAAATTTGGGGATAGCGTTGATGTTTGCATTGTGAGTACTCAGCAAAAAGTATATAGCGTTTTCCTGTTGGCCTTTTTATAATTTGCCATTTATTTGTGGTAAGTAAATATTTACTCTGAACCCTTACCATGAGTACAGTTAGGTGTAAGGCCAACTAGCTTTCCATTTAGTTAAAAGGGGTTCTAATTACAGTGTACCAAAAAGACTTCACGAGGTAATTTTAGTCTCACGTTATCCCTGGACAAAAGTTTTATCAGACCATACCAGCTCAATAGTGATAGATTTCTTGGCATGGTAGAGAAGCAAGAGCAGGAAAAGAAAAAAGGAAAAGGCCTTTATTGTGGGCACGGGAGGGCTACAGTAAGTAGAGTGGAAGCTCCCTCTGAGCCAGACAAAGAAAACCACAGGTTTTTATTTGGTTTTGACAGGGGGTGGAGTTGAAGGGGTGGGCAGAATGACGTATTGACAGCTGATGGGGGAATACCGGCCCTTGAAGAGCGCAGAGTTCAGTTTTGAGTTTGCGAGAAGAATGCAGAAGTCAGAGTTGAAAGGAGGCGCTGTCCAGCGCTGTGTCGGGCAGGCGCTTCACACGGGCGGAGCCCATCAAATAGAAAGGAGAAACTCATTTTATTTACCTTATACAGTCTTGTTCGCTGGGAGCAGTGGACGCTCTTTATCTGTCAATTTGCTAGGTATTTTTATTTTTATTTTATTTATCATTTTGTCTTTTTGAGACAGGGTTTCACTATGCAGTTCAGACAGATCTCGAACTCACTTTGTAGTCCAGGCTGGCCTTGAACTCACAGTAATCCTCCTGCCTCAGATTCCTGAGTGCTAGGATTACAGGTGTGCGCCACCATCCCTGGCTTGCTAGATATTTTTAAAAGGCTAGGTTTTTAATATAATAAGTAAGAGACAACATTTACTCAAGTGAGTACAATGTGCAGGGACTTTAGGAGGATAAAGATGATGACATGGGTGCCACTTGATAGAGCTTCTGTCTCAAGGTGAGACCTGAGATACACTTGAACAACAGGGAGGAGAAAGTGAAAAATACTTTGAAAGGTGTACAAAATGTAAAGAAAAGTTTTCAGGTGGATGGTTTGTTACATTTACAGGACTTGGCTTTTTTGTTGTTGTTGTTGTTTTTTTGGTCCTGGGAATTGAACTTGGAACCTTGTGCTTGCCAGGCAAGTGCTTGTGTCACTGAGCTATATCCCCAGCCATCTTTTATTTTGAGCCAGGGTCTTGTTATGTAGTTCAGTCTGGGCTTGAATTCACTTTGTAGCTCAGGCTGGCCTCAAACTCACAGTAATTCTCCTGCCTTATCCTCCCAGCTCCTGGAATTGCAGGCATGTGCCACCATGCCCAGATAGGACGTGGCATTTTAGCTCAATTTAGGGGGACGATTAATGCTGACATGTGGAAATTCAAATTTTTGCTCATAAAAACTTTGTCTAAAAACTGCAGGTTTCTTTTTAGAGCCTTCATTCATTCATTCATTCAAATCCTTATTGTTCTGTAACCCAGAAACTCAATTTTTTTGTCATTTAATTTGCTCAGCAAATATTTATGGAATGAATATATTACATTATCCTGGGCTTAGATAACATCTAAATTATATCATTCAATGGAAGACTATGCAACCATTAAAAGCATGAAGTAGACATAGATTTACTGATACAGAAAGAGGTCCGTTCCTAGCACTTGGTAAGCTGAGGCAGGAGGATCACTGTGAGTTTGAGGCTAGCCTTAGCTACATAGTGAGTTCATAGCAAGACGAAAAACGTCAACAACAACAAGAATAAAAAAAAAAAAAAAAGAGGTCCGTGAGTTAAGTGAAAAAAAGCAAGTTACAGAGCAACAATCATATTCTTTTTTTGGAGACTGGGTCTTGCTATGTAGCCCAGGCTGGCTTCAAACTCACAGTGATTCTCTTGCCTCAGCCTCCCAAGTGCTGAGGCTACAGGTGTGTGCCACAATACCCAGCTCATATTATTTTCTTTTTAATACTTATATCTACATACACACATTTGGAAGATACCTTTTTAAGAAACTACATTTTTGGCAATTTTTTTTTTTTATACTGGGGATCGAACTCACAACCTCACACCTGCCAGGCAGGCACTTATGCCATTGAGCTAAATCCCTAGCCCCAGAAACTCCATTTTTATACAGGGAGATTTCTGCAGACTTCTTATGGTTTCAGAAAATCAGGCGAGGCAGGTTCTGTTTATCCTAAGCCATGCAAAATCCTTTCTGTTTTGGGAATTTTGAGGCCTCATCTTTGTAGTAGAAGCTAACAGCAAAAAGCATGAAGGCATTAGCCTGAGTATTTCACTGAATTCCTCACACTTTCTCTTCTGTCTCTCTTCTTCCTGTCCCTTAGATGTGAGCAACGGGGTTTTTGTCCCTATTTTTTTTCCCCCTTTTTAATCGTCTCTTGATTTTTTTTCTTGTCGTAGAATTATGTTTTTAAGCAGTTGATAAATATCATGAACAAGATTCCTTTCTGGAGAATACACTTTCACATATTCTTATAACTTGTTTTCTTGGTAAGGCTTCATGTTAGAATTTCAGAGATCTGGGCATCTGTTCTTTACCCCTCTACTGGAGATGTCATGCAGGGGACCCAGAAACAATGTTTTCCATGTGTGGGTTTTGTGTGTGTGTGTGTGTGTGTGTGTGTGTGTTTGTCATTGTTATATTCATTGCCTGATAAATTTATAAAAATGGCATTGGTTAAGGGAAATCTTCATCTCTAAAATATTTACCTAAAATTTTTCCCATTAGACATTCCTGTGAGTAAACAGGAGTGGTGGAAGTAGTAAGGAGAACAGAGGCTGTCACTGAAAAACAAAGTGGAATGAGAACTTCGTTGCACTCACTGGTGTGTTGGGAGAGGGCTGTGAATGGGTCCCACAGGCAGGAGCAACATGGAGACACTTGGGGCTCAGGGATAAGAATATAAGAGAAGTGACTCATGACAAGGCGGATCCTGTGGATTTTATCAAAGAGCCAGTGTAGCGGTCCTTTAGACCTCCTTTTCCCACTTTTTGAACTCTTTTATTTGAGGAGTGGGCGAAGGGGGAGAAAGTGAAGGGAGAAAGAGATAGTTAAAAGTTCAGAATGTTTCTTAGGGATAGGAAAAACTTAAACATTAATTAATAATATGGACATATGTATTTATTTCTTTTTAAAAATACAAATGATTCTAGCACAATTTTTTGAAAGCCATATCAAAAATAGGAAATTTATTAATTTTTGATAGTAGTAATGAATTGTGATTAAAAAGCACAAAGTAGCTGAGTATGTAGCTGAGTGGATGAGTGCTCGCCTAGCATACTCTGTGCCCTGAATTTTTTGAGGGGGAAAAGATCCCACAGGTGTGGTTAAGAGTTGAGAAATAAAAACCGAGAATACTGATAACCACCTGGCATTGATCTCTGAATTACTTAGATTTTAGCTACAGGTGTTTATCCCTATTTTTTTCTTTTTGAATTACCTCTGTTTTTTCTTGTCATAGAATTATTATATTTTTAAGCAGCTGATAAATATCATGAACAAGGTTCCTTTCTGGGAATTTTCAAATTTTCTTAACTTTTGAATATTTTAATTTATTTTATGGTGTTAATAATGTAGTTGTAGTCAAATGCTTTTGTTAATAGTAAATTCCTATAGCAATATTAAAATGAATAAAAGCTATCTTACATGCTTTATCTTGCAGTTTATGTTTCATTTAAGAAGGTCTCCTTTCTTGCAAGTTTTTAACAACAGTCCAGATGAGAGTTCATATTATCGTCACCATTTTATGCGTCAAGATCTGACCCAGTCTCTAATCATGATTCAGCCTATCCTATATGCATATTCTTTTAGTGGGCCACCAGAGGTAAGAGAAACAGGAAAAAAGGTTTACTGGTCTTGTTACTGTTTGAATAGCATTAAGAAAGCAAAAGTAGCTAAGTTCTTTTTGGTAATATAGTTGTTGAATTTAAGAATTTATTGAATGAACAGTTAAGCTATTCATGTATTCACGTATATTTATGAGTACTTTTAAATATTAGGTATCATTATATTAGAAAATCACTAAAATAATCTAAAAATATGGTAGGAGAGACTTCTAGATTACTTTGTCTAGCATTTGGTCTATCAGATTCTCTAGCTATTTGCTTTATCAAATGTGTGATTATTCTTTATGTCCAGAAGTGATTATGATTCTATAGTATCTAGCTTATTTTAGAGTTTAGTATCTGATAGTTACAACAACCTGTCTAAACAAAGACTCTTGTTTTAGCATAATCTCATTTTCCTTTGGTCCTTTGACACTATAAGATATAGTTGATTATGAAGACATACATATGCAAGAATGAGAAAGTCGTCCACTTAACTTTTTTAGCAACTGTCATACTTTAACCTGTTATCAAATGAGCTGTTTTCCATTCTATACCTTAAATTGTTTTCCCATTTACAAGTATATGACTTTATTTGAAAGTAAAATTGTATGAAGGGCCAGTATAGTATAAAAGAATATTTATAATATTGATTAATAACCCTCATGATTTTTCATTTTGTTGATTTTTTGAGACAGGGTCTCACTCTGTAATTCAGGCTGGCCTTGAACTCACTATATAGCCCAGACTGACCTTGACTATGTGGTGATCCTCCTGCCTCAGCCTCTTGAGTGCTGGGGTTATAGGCATGTGCCACCATGCCAGGCTCTACCTTAAGTTTTATAAAATAGTGGATAAAATGAATTACTTTGTTTCTGCAGTTTTTTAATTATTTGTCAAGTGCTTTCTGCTTTTTTAGGAAACTTTTTTAATATATTGGTTTTACAGCTCTTTGAATCAGGAAAATAAGTTTTATATAGAACTTTGTTCTTATTTCAGAATAATGTATGTAAATTGTAGACATCCGGAAAAAAATGTAGAATAGTATTTAGAAGAAAATTGGAATTCCACCATCCCTAGTCCTTGCTCCTCTCAAATTTCAATCATCCCTTTTTTTTTTTTGTACCGGGAATTGAACTCAGGACCTTGTGCTTGCCAGGCAGGCACCTATGCTGCTGAGTTAGATCCCCAGCCCAACCAATCCATTTAATACATTAATTTTTTTTTTTTTTTTTTTTTTGGTACTGGGAATCAAACTCAGGACCTCAGGCTTACCAAGCAAGCACTGCACCACTGAGCTAAATCCCCAACCCCTTAATACATAAATATTAGCTTCATTTTCTTCCTTCTTTCCTTCTTTTGCACTCTTCTCTTTCCCTCTCTTTTTTTGTGTATTGGAAGTTGAACCCAGGGCCTTCATATTGAGCTACATCTGCAATTTTTTTTTTATTTTTTATTTTGAAAAGGTATCTTCTCACTAAGTTGGCAAGTTGTCTGTACTGGGCTCAAACTTGGCAGTCATCCTGCCTCAGCTTCTCAGAGTGTTGGGATTGTAGGCATGTGCTCCCACACCCTACTTGCTTCCTTTTCCTTAAGGTTTTGCTTTTGGAATTTTCTTTCTCTCCTGCATCGTAACTTTGTCTATCTAGATTGTTCTTATTAGCATAGAGACTTTAATAGTATTCATATTAAAAATAAAAAACCATAAATCCTCCATCTTTTCCCCTTATTTTCTCTAATCATTACCTTATTTCTCCATTCCCTGTCACAAATTAATTCAAATATTATTTGTTGTCTACACTTTTTCACTTCATATTCTGCCTTCAGCCTATATGAGTTATGCTTTTATCCCTAATGTTACCTTACGACAGCTTATCCCAAGACCACCAGTGTTCGACACCTTCCTTTAGCAGCCTTTCAACATCATTTGCCTAGTGAGGGCTCTCTCCTCAAAAACCTTTTGCTGCTGGCTTTTCTGATGCCTACTATTCCTCCCTGGTTTTCTTCCTACTCATGGAGGCTTCCTTTTCAGTCTTCTTTGATAGTGGGCACACCATGGGCCTCAACCTTTGGGGCTTCTTTCCTCTGTCTCTCTAATGATGCACTCTGACCCCCTGATTAATAGCCATTTTTGTGCCTGTGATGCCCAAATTTATACCCTCAGTCTGGGCCACCCCCTTCCATTCATGTGGCAAACTTTCCTACGGCCCTACATTTGCTCTGTTGTAAGCCTCTCCCAGTTTGGCCAGTGCTGCCACCATTGTTACCCTTGATTCCTCCTGTTTTTTTAAATTGTTTTTTAATTTTACAGAGATTCCTCAAAAAATTAAAATACACTGTGAGAATTCATTATAGCAAGAGATTTTAAATGTAAAAATTAAAATTTAGATGATTTCTCAGAAAGATCTGTTTTATGTTGTCAAGTAGTTTATTTTCCTCATTTCTTATTGTTCTCTTCACGGTAGCCGGTTCTCCTTGATAGCAGCAGCATTCTTGCAGATCGTATTCTTCTCATGGACACATTCTTCCAGATTTTGATTTATCACGGGGAGGTAAGATTTTATAGCATTTAAACCAATGCATGGAAAGGCTTTTTTTAAATTCTTTTTTTTGGTACTGGGAATTGAACTCAGGACCTCACACTTGCCAGGCAGGTGCTGTGCCACTGAGCCATATCCCCAGTCCTGGAAAGGCGTTTTTACTCAGGGAAGCTTTCCCCTTGTATGATATGGCTAGTGTCTAGTCTCTGATAAACCTTGATTTCCATTTTTATAAAGTATAGGTTGAACCTCAGTCCAAACTCCCAAATCCAAGGTACTCTAAACTCCAAAAGTTTTTGAGCACCACTATGACACCACAAGTAGAAAACTCCACACCATAAAACTTGTTTCATTCTCAAAATTATTAAAAAATATTTTATAAAATTATCTTCAGGTCATGTGTATAAAGATTACATGAAACATAACTTTTGTATTTACATTTGGGTCCTAGCCACAAGATTTTATATATATATATATATATATATATATATATATATATATATATATATATTTTACATTTTCCAAAATCCAAAGGTATCTAAAATCTTTAATACTTTTGGTCCCAAACATTTTGGATAAGAAATACTTGTATAAAATGTGATTCTTCCTAGTATAGATTTTTAGGCTTCAACTGCAGTTTTGTTCATTTGTCCAGACACAATTGGACAAATGGATTTTATACAAGGCACTTTGTTATGAAGTGAATGCTTGACATGTACATAGACTAGACTTGCTGTGCTGTTGGCTTCTATATGAAGACATTGAGAGGGAGAAGTCAGCCTTTGTCATAGGCAAGTTATTCTTTTTATTATTTCATGTAATCATTACAAGAAATTATTTTTAAAAGATGTTCTGCATGTTGATCTTGAAAATTCATTTAAAGCACAAGTGAATTAAAATTTATAACTGAATTGGAATGGTAAATGATTGAAAGTAACAGAATATTTGAGTAGCCATTAAGCTTTAACCAAGTGCTTAGTGGAATTTGACTCATTCCTGCATTTATTCAGTGAATAGTTCAGTGCATCTGCTGTATAAAGAAAGCAGTGTATCTGGATGCCATGGAAGACACAGAGATTTGTTTGGTGCAAACCTGTACTCAAGCTTATGGTCTACTATTTTAGCAACTTGTACAGATTTATTTTTCCAGTTGCTTTAATTGTAAATGATTTTAGATTTGCACTTTAATAGTAATGGTGCTACTCAAAATATCCTTTTAAGTAATTCTATCTAGGACTTTAAAAAATATTGATTATTTTTTGTTTTTGATTATCTTTAAATAATACCAGTTTCTAAAGCCTCTTACTATTTAAGAACAATACATGTAATAGTGATAGGCTTGGTCGGTTTTGCTTTTTTGTTTGTTTTTATGGTAACTTTTACTTCTTTGAAATATCTTGCTCTTATTGTGAGAAACTAGAAGAGCAGATGACTATTCTCAATTAAATACAGAAATGGAAAACTGTACAGAATGTAGACTGATTCAGGTAACTTAGAAACCAAACCAGGCTTGAATTTTGAATCACTTAAATACATGATGTTTAGAACCATTCAGTTTAATGTAAAAATTGAGCCAGTTGCCTTTACAGGTATATTATCTTTATAGTGTCATTACTATTATTAAAATTTTTGTCTTAACAGAATATAACCACAGGAGAGAATTCATCATAGTAGGCCATTAGTTTTGAAGCATCTGAGAAATCTGTAATAGAAATTCCTTTCACATATCATAAACATAGCTTATAGTTAACATTAATTTGATATACATGGCATTTAAATTTTTTCTGGCTTATATTTTTAAAAAACATTTTCAATTTTAAAATAAATTTATTTATTCATTTATTTATTTTTCTGAGAAGGGGGTCTCACTGTCTTGCCCAGGGTGCACTTAAACTTCTGGGCTCAAGGGATCCTCCTGCCACAGCTCCCCTGACACGCATCACTATGCCTAGCTTTGTTTTACTTTTAAAGGTGAAGGAATATCCTAATTTGTGTGTTTACTTAAAAGTATTTTCTCTGTTGAAATTAATATTTGTAAGAATTGAGATAAATTTTTAGATAATTTTACTTTTCTAAAGATTACTTCATTTGAAAAAATATCTTAGGATTTTTAGGTGAGCAAGCAGCTTAAAATAATTTCTTTAACTGTCTTGAAATTAGACCATCGCACAGTGGCGGAAGTCGGGCTACCAGGACATGCCGGAGTATGAGAACTTCCGCCACCTCCTTCAGGCGCCGGTGGACGACGCGCAGGAAATCCTGCACTCCCGGTTCCCGATGCCGCGCTACATCGACACGGAGCACGGCGGCAGCCAGGTCTGGCCCTGCGTGCTGGTGTGGTCAGGGTTGCTCTGGTGTCTTCTCCCGTTCTGACCTTAATCTGACTGGACTGCTTCGTAAGGCAACAGGAAAGGGAAGGGGAAGGAGAAGGCGCACATGGTGTCCAGTGCCTGCTTGTACAGTGGCTTTGGGGTAACGTTCTGCGCGTTGCGTCCGCCGCCTTTCCTTGGTCCAGCTCAGCCCTAGCCAAACCGGGAGTGGGAGGCGGCCTGGAGAATGCCAGCCTTACTGAGCAAGCAGAGGGAACAGCTTGGGAAATGTTCTGTGCGCTCCCTTTACAGCTCTTAGTGTGACTGTGAGGTTTGTGGTAACTCACTTTTTTGTTTTCGCTCATTCTGTTCCAGTTTTCTGGAAAATAAATTAAAATGTTAAAGGAAAGCATTGTGGTATTACAAAAGGCTTGGTGGGTTTTTTGAAGTATGAGGAGTAAATAAGGTACATACACATGCATCTGTCCCTTTTGAAGTCTTCAGAAGGTTGGGTTAGTTAGGTGCTTTAACATGCATTTGTACAACACTCCTGCTTCACCCTTATAATTCCATTCAGAGTTACCATAAATTAATTATAAGTTGTTATAAGTTTGTATTACTTGCTTCTTAAAGGTAGGTCCCATAGTTTGTTTACTGGTGTATTCCTAGTGTCTAGTGCTGTAGCAGTTACTTGAAAATGACAATTTTTATTAGGGTTTTACTGTATTTGTAGCATATATTGAGAATTTGCAAGGCTCTTTACTCATTTTATTTCCTCTGATCCTCATAAGAATTCTGTCATCTCCATTTTGCGAGTGATAAAACTGAGACTTAGGTGACTTGTGGCCACATAAGCTTAGCAAAGAAGAATGTGGGATTTGAAACCCGATTTTCTGGCCTCAGGACCCAAGCTTTTGAATATTAAGTAAATTCTGTGTAGAAAGTAGAAAAATGTTTTGTGGGATACTAATCTACAAATGATAAGACTGCTTATGTTATTCTGGTGTAATTAAAAATGTATGACTAATCTTCTAATGATTCTCACTATGTGTGTTGCTGTTTCCCTCCTTTATTATTTTGACGTTAAGTCATAGTGGCTAGATAGCTGAAATATTGGCTAAGTTATCTCATGGGATCACCTGTGGCTTAAAAAATTTGAGAGTCATTGTTTAAAATTTTTGAGATTTTTCAAAATTTGTGTCATTTTATGGAACTTTGAATTTATGGTATTTCAGACTACTTGGGAATAATTGTAACTTCACACTAACTTTGTCATAGTTACTGCACACACTTTTTTTGGGGGGTGGTACTGGGGACCTCATATTGAGCTATGTCTCCCTTTCCTACTATCTACCCCTTTGCTAAAAGTTTTGAGGTGGAGTCTCACTAAGTCTCTAGGTTTCCCAGGCTGGTTTGAACTTGTGATCTTCCTGCCTCAGGTTTCCAGAGTGCTGGTGTTACTGCCAAGCACTGCCACGCTTGGCTGCACACAGTTTTTATATGCTGAGTTTTGTGTTAAAAATGCATTATTTGTTATTACGCAGGTTATGGACATGTGATTGGGAGAGAAGAAGGTGCTTTTCTTTCTTTTTTTTTTTTTGGAGAAAAGATCTTGCTATGTAGTTCAGGCAGATCTTGAACTCACAGTGTAGCCCAAGCTGGCTTTAAATTTATACCAATCCTTCTGCCTCAGTCTCCTGAGTGCTGGGATTTTAGGCATGTGCTACCATACCCTGTAGGTGCATTTATTATTTATCATATAGTGGCCCACACATTTCAAAACTTAGTTAATCTTAAATGTTACATTTTAATAAACATTTTATTGTCTTGGTTAATTTTACCAAGACATTAAATTGATTTTAGGAAGTATGTGTATTCAGCTTATTTACTGAATCCATTTCTAATGGCTAATGTTATTTCCCTTTTGCTTTTAAGGCCCGTTTCCTGCTTTCCAAAGTCAACCCTTCACAGACTCATAATAATATGTATGCCTGGGGGCAGGTAAGTGTAAATAGTCTTGGAAATTATTTCTTTGTATTTTCATAGTTTTATTTTTGTGAAAACTATGTTTTTTCCTATGTTTACAGTGATGATTTCTGTTGGAAAAGTAATGAAAAATTAAGAGCAGAAAATAGAATTCATATTTGGTGATACCCCAGAAAAAAAAAAGTGAGCCTATCAAATAGACAGAACTTCTTCCTATCTCAAGTTTAACACCTTACCTTTGAGACAAAAAGTAATAAAGTATATAAGATGGGAAGTGATGATTCAAGCTTAATGTGAGGCTGTGAACCAGAAAAGACTAATAAGCCAGGAGATACCAGGGACTATAGTTGAGCATGAGAGCCAGGAAGCCTGCAATTCATTATTGACAGCTTTAATTGGGTAGAGATCGCAGCTCTTAGTGTAACACTTCAGTATTCATCAGATATCCACTGTGTGCTGGACTCTGTTGGTGCTTTAGGGCATGTGATTGTCACCTTTGCCTTTGAAGAGCTTGTAGTCTAGTGTTAGAGATAAATGCACATGTGTATATGTTAGTGAAGTGCAAAGTGCAAGAAGACGGTAAATGTGCCTGAAGTATAAAATAGCATAGGGGTTAGAAAAAGAGAAGTGGAAGAAGTCACATTGAGGGAGTGTAGTCATAAAGGAGCTCAGGAAAAAGGCATGTTTAGTTTGGAGAATGATGATTATTTCAGTAAGAAGAAATTGCATGAGAGGGAATTCTGGATAGATGACAGCACATACTAAGATAATGGTGTACACGCACGGATGAACAGTAGGATGTGAAGCTGGAAGTGTGTTACATGTCCAAATCACACTGGATCTTGAATGCCAGGTTGAGGACTGAAAGGTTACCTTTATTTGGTAATGGAGAACTGTGAAGGTTTTTGGACAGAGGGTCAAATTACAGTCTGAGATTGTATCATTGTTGAATCTTTTTTTTCTTCCTGTTTTTGAGACAGGGTCTTGTTTTGTAGTTCGGGGGGGTTGGACTTGCGATCCTACTGCCTCAACCTCCCAGAATGCTTGGATAACTGGTGTGCACTACCACACTCAGTGCACAGTTGAATTTTAAGGTTAATTGGGAGTCATCTGTAGATTATAACTGTGTTTATTGAAGTAATGGAAATAAGAGGGAATGAATGTAAGATGGTGAAAAAGAATTTTGTAATATTTCAAAAGCAAATTCAGTGCAACTTGACTGGGAATTATAGGAAAATATGTTAATCCAAGATGTGAAAACTATACACAACTTGGGAGGCTGAGGTAGGAGGAGCATTGTGAGTTCGAGGCCAGCTTGGGCTATAACGTAAGCGCAAGGCTGGCCTGAGCTACATAGTGTGACCCTGCCTCAAAAAACCAGGGCTGAGAGTCTGGCTCAGTGGCTTAAGTGCCTGCCCTGGCAGGTGCAAGGTTGTGAGTTCGATCCCCGGTGCCACAAAACAAAACAAAGCAAAACAAAAAAACTATACACAAATCTGAATTCCGATTGGGCCCTTCATTAGAGAGAGAATAGATTATAAGGAATTAGGGGATAGTAAAGAAGTGGACTTGATTAAATTTAATTAATTAATTAATTTTTGCCTTTTTGAGACAGGGTCTCACTATGCAGTTAAGGCTGGCCTTGAACTTACTTTGTAGCCCAGACTGGTCTCAAATTTGTAAAGATTCTCCTGCCTCAGCTTCCCGAGTGCTGGGATTATAGGCATGCACCACCATGCCTGGTCCTAGAAGTAGACTTTATAAGTATAAATGATTCTTTTGTAAATTTAGTTTGAGGATATAATAGTATGATAAAAGGATGACTGTTTTTAGGATAAGAGCACATTTGCTCTTATTTGTAGAGCAAGTGTAAGGAAACAAACAAGAAGGAAGGAACAAAACAAGAAAACAAGGAAAATGTTTAAGATCCTCAGAAGGTGACAATGTGATTGTAAGACTGCATAGAGCTTAAGCATTGGTAAGAGGGCAGAACACTGCTTTTGGCAAAGAAAAAGATTTTGGGAGAGAGAGACACTCATGTAATTGCATACTTTTTCAATAATAGGTTATTTGCTAATGTGTGAAAGGCTGGGGTTATGGACTAGAAAATGAAAAAGATTAAAGACAGCTATCATGAATATAAGAAATCAGCAGGAGATTAAAAAAATGGCTTTTACTATAGTGGTGAGCTCTCCTCCTCCCCACTTTGAGACAGGGTCTAACAGTAGTTCATGGTGCCCTTGAACTGGCCTCAAACTTGCAGGGATCCTCCTGCTTCACTGGAAGCTGGGATTGCAGGTGTGTGCTATCATGCCTGGGCAAGGGTCCATTTATTAGCAATTTTTAAAGCATGCTTGCATAATATACTTTAACCATGCTTTGTAGTTCAGGCATTGAATCAAAGATGAAAGATTTTGGTGCTAATTTAGGGTGAGTACGATAAAGAGGGCACTTTAGAAAATGGATAGAATAATTTTAGATGAATGCTAAATGTGCCATCCAGGATAGGTAGTAGAGAAATGAAGTAATAACTAGAATTAAGGTTCCTTCCCTTTGAATATAGGGTTACCTCAAGATTTTGTCCTAATTCTTTATATCTGCTCTTCTTCTGGGTGATTGCATCCACTCATACAGCTTCAGTGTTCATCTGAAGGCAAACCTGCCAGTCTCTGGCAGCTGAGCTTTGATTTTAGTTCTGGATCGCACAGTTTAGGGTGAATTTATAGTTAAGCAAGAGAGAGGGAGAAGGAGAGGGAAAGAGAGAGGGAGAGAGTGAGAGAGAGGAAAGAGACAAAGGGAAAGGGAAAGAGACTAGAAAAACAGCACCGGAAGATAAAGGAAAGGGCAGTTCACACAAATGGACAATGAGAGGTTAATGGAGGCTTTAAACAGTAGTACCTGTGAGGAGTCACATATCTAACACCTATGCGAAAGGGCCAGGCGAGTAATGAGTGAGTGAGGCTGGCTGGGTAGAACACCCAGCACTCCACGTCGAGAAGTGATACCTGGGATGGGGTCTGCCATGAACTGGGTTGGTGGGATAGGTACAGAATTCCTTCTTTAAAGAAGGCAGTTACTCTTACCCTGATTATCACTCACATAATTCAGTTAAAAATGAGAGTCCATCTTGTGCAGCCCAAGTTTAAGTGGATCTCTCTTTTGTTTGGTTTTCCACTAAGCAGCAGACTGATTCCTTTAACTGCTTGCTGTGTATCACTTGAATCCCCTAAAGACATTTCACAGCAGAATACCTCAGTCTCACCTCTCTTTTCACCCTGTCTTGTTCTTCCTAAATTCTTAGTTCTCCACCCCCCACTATTATTTTGTTTGCAGTGCTGGGGATTGAACCCAGGGCCTGTGTGCATGGGAGGCAAGTGCACTGCCCCTGAGCTATGCCTCTCACCTTCCGTAATGACTAAGGTTTGAAACTGTAATCGTGTACAGTCTCTCCCTTCTGGCCCTGGTCACTCACAAACGTGTTCCTTGTGTCTTTGACTCCCCACCCCGGGTCTCTAGCCAAAGTCAGGTCCATTACTTTCTCATGGACTGTGGAGCCTTGCCAGCTGGTCGGTGGCTTCAGCTCTTCTCTGTTTTGTCAGTGGCCAGATTAATCTTCCTCATGCTGTAGTCTTGCCAGTTAGCTTTGAAATCTTCAATAACCCTGGTTGAGTTCTGTTGTAATGAGGGTCCTTTCTGGTGTGATCCAAATACATTTTTTCCACTGTTAGCCACCCCTTAGCTCTTTTAGCCAAATTGGACTTCTTACTGTACTTTGATCACACTGAACATCTTCTCATCTCTGCAGCTGGAATTCTGCATTAAAAATGTGATTTAATTCATGGAATAAATACTTCATGGAAATGATGACTTCTTGTTTGTGAATTGAAATGATAACTTGGAAGGGTAGTTGTGAAAGAAAGAACTTGCCAAGTTGGTAAACATGGAGAAGTGTCATTTTGGGCCCAGTAGTTTAGACTACAGACTCTGCAGGTTAATTCTCTCTGCCTTTACTACTTCATTTATAGAGTTTAATAATGTATACTTGATATGGATAGTAACACTCAGTAAATATTACCTGTTTTCCCTGGAAAAAAGTTTCTCCCTGCAGATATCTAACATGGGAAACAAAATTTATTTTAAAATTTGGAGTCTAATTGTTGCCTGAAAGTAGGGCGTTAGAGGCAGAAACAAGAGCCGTAAGACTTTTCTCGATTCATGCTTTTTGCAAAAATTATGTTTTCTAAGTTGAATGTGTACTGTGTTTTAGTCAGAATGCTAAGATTTTTAACTATGAAAAACTTCTTTCATAATTATTCACCTAATTTTTCAAAAAAGAAAATTAAAGTTTGTTTAGGTTAAGTAGTTTATCTAAGATCACATAGTTCAATTGTGGCAGGCCCTGATTTTAACCCAGGCCTGACTCCACATTTTGAGCTTTTAATCATTCATCTGATGATAGACTTTGACTTAGTAGTCAAGGGAATTAACTTGGTAACCAAGCATTTATTTACTAAAAATTAATGGAATCCAGTTTCTTACTTTTTTTTTTTTTGTCGTCAGAAATCCACAACCCAGTTTGTTATCTGTGAATGGCCTGAAGAGGGCACCATTGTAACGTTGCTTCTGTAATTAAGTGATATGCCTAATCCTGGATATACTTTAAAAAAAAAAATGTCTATTTGAAAAGCTGAGGTCAACGAACTGCAATAAAATTGATTTGGGCATTAGTATTTGTAATTTCAAGTATGCTCTCTAGAATGTAAATTAGATAAGCCATATCTATTTTGTCTTGACCAGAATAAATAGATCTGGGTTTGGGTTAATTGAGGTAGAAAGCATAAAAAGTGAAAAAAAAAAATCAGATATAGTCACAGGAAGAAAAACAGCAAGAGTTACCAGTTTATTACTGCTTTAGGTCAGTTTTGAGGCCTGTCCTTGTCTATGATAACTAAATGTAAAATAAAGAGAAATACTTCAGTGTTACAAAATAATACGTTTTTCAAAGCAATAATGAAGAGCGACCATGTGCCTATGTGTGTGTCAGGTATCCTTCTACCTGCTTTATTCTGCTTGGCTGCCTTAATCATGACAACTCTGAGACAGGTCCTGCGGCCCTTGTTTTACAGATCTGAGGGCTGAGATGCAGGTTCAGTAGCTTCCTCAGAGCCACACGAGTAGTCAGGGGCAGAGCCAGAACTGGAGCCCCGGCGCCTGGGGCAGGCTCCATGTCCTTGACCCCAGCATCTTGGCCTCCCTTCATGGCCAGGTTTCCTGGTTGTTAAGAATTGCGTCTCAGACAATTCCCTTTTGTTCAGAAGAGGTTTCAGCATGCCCGTGGCTGTGCCAGACTGAATCCACATTTCCATCCGCACACTTGCCACTGACTTGCTGATACCATCTGAAAAGTACTTAATTTTCATTTAGAACTATTTCTGTTTGTTAATAAATGGAATTGGAGTATCAAAAGAAAAATTTTGAAATGCAGATATAAAATCTAGAAATACTTTCTTTTGCTATAGGAAGATTTCAGCTGGGTGTGGTAGCAAATGCCTCAGCACTCAGGAGGCTGAGGCAGGAGGTTCACTGCAAGTTGGAGGGCAGCATGGGCCACAGAGTGAGTTCAAGGCCAACCTGAACTACATAGTGAGACTCTGTCCAAAAAAAATTCATTGTGTATGGATTGGGTATCAAAGTCATTTTGTCAATATAGTTTATTAAAATAGATACTAGGAATTTTCCCTAATTCTTGCTAATTATTTGAAATCCCCAGAGATAAATTAAAATGGCTTGAAAACTTGACAAGCATAGTACATGATGCTGTGAATTTATATCCTTTAGTGGTATTTCTGTTAAAGCAGTAGAAGAAGGGTCTGGAGTCAGGCCGTCTTGAGCCCAGGCCTCTGATCACATCACAGGTCCCTGGGAATGAACCCCTCCCGAGACCCTGAATCTCCCAGCAGATGAGAGCAGCCTGTGAGGAGCAAAGACACAGTCCTTCTCAGGGCAGCTGAAGGGTTTCACAGGAACTTAGGCGCTCTTTCTGCTTCAAGTAATTTCCTTGTCTGTTTTAAGCACACGCTTATCCATTGTTTATGCATTCCAAGGTATCACGCTGTGTTTTAATCATAGCAAATGCCTCTTTTTTCCTCTAGGAGTCTGGAGCACCTATTCTCACAGATGATGTTAGTTTGCAAGTATTTATGGATCACCTGAAGAAACTTGCTGTGTCAAGTGCTGCTTGATATGTTCAGCGTGTTCAGGACACTTCAGGAGATGAAATAACATCTCAGTTTCACTTTTTCTTTTTTCAATTTCTTTTTGTGTTCTTTTTTCTTTGAGACAGGGTTTCATGATGTAGCTCAGGCTGGCCTTAAACTTGCTGGGTAGCCCAGGCTGGCCTCGAACTTATGATCTTCCTGCCTCAGCCTCCTGAGTGCTGGGATTACAGGTGTGCACCATCATGCCCAGCTCCCTTTTCCATTTATCTGTGAAAACCAACAGAGATATCTCTCTAGACTTTTTTGGTATTGGCATGGGTTGATGGTTTGAGATGATATTTGCAAAAAAATGTTCACGTTTGTAGGTTAAGCTGCAATATAATGAGAGCAATGAGAACAAATTTGTTTTACTTGCCACAGTATTAAAACTGGTTTTAGAAATTTGAAGTCTATATAACTTATGTTTAAGAATAAAACTGTCTGCCTTGTACTTCAAATATAACTTATTTGTATATTGCAGACAAATCAAAAGTGGCACTGAATGTCCTCCTGATCTTTTAAAAACCTATTTAATTTTAGACAGGGACAAATCAATAGTAATGATAAATGTGAACATTTTTGCTTATTTGTTGAATATTTTTCTATGATTTTTCAGCACTTATGTATATCCTTTTTCTGTACTTGCTCTGTTAAGGTGGATTTATTTTTATGATTTGTTCAGGAATTATCTGACTTTATAATGGCAGTTTTCATGAAGATAATATCATGTGTTTTGGTTATTTGGAAAAATTGTTTAGAGATGAAAAAATATTGGGGGACAGAGGTGATAATCTCACAACTGACAGTAAATGTAAAATTCTACTAAGTACCCAATGTATGTGACTAACCACAACACTTAAAAAATGTGATAGACAATATTTGATAGATAGTAAAGCATTTTGTCAGAGTACATAAAGAAAGCCTTTGCAGTAAAATGAATATTGTAACTGCTAAACTGAAATTGTTTTTCACTACATCATTTTGATGTCTTCCCTTTTTCCTAGGTAAATTTTACATTATATCCGTCAGTATTTTAACACTATATTGGGAGCTTATACAATTACTTTTTTCCCCTCTGCTTCCCTTTTTATGGAATTTATTAAGTTGTGGTTCTTATTGAAACAGTATTATGTAATGTTTGTTTAATTGTGTCGTGGTAATGCTCAGTTTTATTTTGGTTTATTCGTTTGTATCATTAACTTTTACATTTAAGGTTTACTTGTAGCAAATATGTTTACATTGCTAAAGACACATATGATTTGACAATGAAATTCACATATCACATGCTGAAGTGAAAGGTGGTGCTCTGATACATGCTTAGAAAGGCAGTTTTGATGATTGTATTCCAATGAACACAATCACGGGATGGTAAAGCAGAAACTTATAATTGTTTATATTGTATTCAGTTAGCTTAACTTTGTTCCATTTTATTTGAATTGGACTGTGCTAGGCCAAAGTACCAATAAAATTTGCTTTTCTCTGTTTTTCTGGTTATTTTTGAACTCTAGTAAAGCTTGAGAAGGCTGAAGTAAAATTTTGAGCATTTAAACTGTTTTTTGACTGATACATAATTGTACATATTTATGGGATACAATGTGATAATTTGATATATGAGCATAGTATGTCATGCTCAAAGCGGGTAATTAGGAAGGAGGGATAGAAGGGAGGTTTTTTCATCCCTTTCAACATGCATTATTTCTTTTTGTTGGCAGTCTCTGGACTCCTGTCTTCTGGTTGTTTATTTTTATTTTTGCCACACTGGGGATTGAACTCACAACCTTGCACCTGCCAGACAGGCACTTAAGCCACTGAGCCACACTCCTAGCCCTGGTTTTTTGAGGCAGGGTCGCACTATGTAGCTCAGGCCAGCCTCGTGCTCAAGTTGTAACCCAAGCCGCCTTTGAACTCACAATGCTCCTCCTACCTCAGCCTCCCGAGTGCTGGGATTAAAGGCGTGTGCCACCACGCCCAGCTCTTCTGGTTCTTTATAAAATGTGTAATTGTTACAACTATAGCCATCCTACAGTGCTATAGGACACTAGAATTTATTTCCACTATGCAACTGTGATTTAGTACCTGTTATCTGAGCTCCCTCTATCCCTCCTTCCTAGTTTTTTTTTTTTTTTTTTTTTTTTTTTTTTTTTTTTTTTTTTTTTTTTTTTTTTTTTTTTTTTTTTTTTTTTTTTTTTTTTTTTTTTTTTTTTTTTTTTTTTTTTTTTTTTTTTTTTTTTTTTTTT
>RJWM01010771.1:0-62213 GCA_004363535.1 Dasyprocta punctata
GGGTAACTCCTGAAACTGGAGACCTTGGTGGGTCCCTCTAGATCCTCCCCAACTCTTACCCTTGTCCCCAAGGGACCAATATCCTCCCCCACTCTTGCTCTGTGCCCCAAGGGACCAACCACAGGAGTCACACCAAGAGACTCCTTGCCTTCTGCCTCCAAGGTGGACTTGGTCAGCAGGGAAATCAGGCAGGTGAGGGAAGGAGGAGAGGAAAATCGGGATGTTATCCTCCTGGGTCCTGCTCTGAGAAGACCCAGGGCTACCTCTGTCCCCAGGCTGAGGGTTTCAGCAACTGTCAGGTGGCCCCTCTCCCCATAGCCCTTCCCCAGTGACCTCCCTTCCCCAGTAACCTCCCTTCCCCAGTGACCTGTCCATCCGACTCTTCCTCTAAATCCCAGTGACCCTCTGCTGCTGGCCAGTGCAGGCATAGGGTGGTCAAGGGGCCCCTCTGGGGGCTCCCTGCTCCTGCCCTCACCTTCATACGCAATCTCCTTTCCAAACCCCTGTCCTGCTGGGGCCTCTCAGAACACTGCCTCAGCACTCTGTTCATCCCCTACCAAACTTCTCATTCTCTCAAATTATTGTCACCCCATCAGTTTCTAAGCTCCACCAAAGATGGGGATTTGTAACGAATGACATCATATGCCAGGGGAATAGAGCAGCCGCGTGCTCACAACCTCCTAGCAGCCAATTCTGGGAAAGTTCATCCTTAAAGTCATGCTGACTTTTAAATGCCCGAACATGGTATTTCCCAAAGTGGGATCGGGCCGCAGTCTTCTGGGAGGCGTTAACAGTTGGCAACACATGCAGACAGACGATGGCGGCCTGATTTTCTGGGTTTCACTGAGTGCCTTGACAATTTCACCTCCAGGCTGTCATGACAGCAGGTTCTGCTCTGTCCCTGGGCCAGAGAGACCTGCTGAGTCCTGTCCTCCAGGATCCATCCTCTCACCACTCTCCCCATAAGCCTGCCCACCTGCTAGGTGCTGCAGCTTGGGATTCTGGCCCAACCAGCCTTGGATCTGGTATCTCCATGAGCCAAGAAAAGTTCAAATAGCACCACAGATGAGATCAAATTCATGTCTCTTCTGTCACTGACTCAGTGGCAGCAGGTTGCACACCCAGTCTGTGTCAGTTTCCCCAACTGCCCCACTTTTCCTCCTACCTGGAGTTCCTTTCCCAAGTTGGATGGTCTGCTCTCTATAGCCCTCCCTCAAGGGCATCATGGCAGGTGACATTCACTCAATCCAAGGCTGTGGAGCCACAAGGAGCCATGAGGAGTGATGGGATGGTCACAGGAGAGCTGGACAGAGGGCTGCAGACAAGAAAATGCAGCAAGTACAAGGCCAAGTGGGCAGCAGTGACTGTCAACAACAGAGCCAACTAGGGCCACAACAGAGCCCAGCAAGTGTTGGGGGCAGGGTCTCTGGTCAGGCTCCCTAGATTCCAGTTCTGCACCTACCATCCACTAGCTCTGTGATCTTGAGCAAGTGACTTAACCTCTCTGTGTCTCAGTCTTCTTTCAAATAGGAATAAAAGTGATAGTATCTATTCATAGTTCCTAGGAAGAGTCAAATAAGGTCAAAGGTATAAAGTGCTGAAACAGTCCCTGGCCGGTACGGATCTTTCAGTGAAGTTTTCCTTACGCACAAAGTCATGGACTCGACACTTGTGCCCCCCCACACACACCTATTTTCTGTGTCTTCCTCAAAGGGAAGCTGTCCTGGGTATTACACAAAATCACTCCTGCTGAAGGCCCCAGGGCTGGCAGAGATCTGTGCGTATGGAACCTGACCCAGGCCACCCTGGTACACAGGGGTCCAGTGGTGGCCTCCCAGCACTTCGGGCTGTCAGACAGTGGTTGGGGGCTAGATCGGGGCTTTCCCAAGAAACTGGGGTCAAGAACATCTGCCTGAGTCCCTTCAGCCCAGTGACATTGTCACTTGTGACACCATTTTTCATAAGCAAAAATTACACAGGGTCAGGATGAGTCCTGGCCTCCCAGGTGAGGGAGGTGGGCTTCAGCAAGACTGGGTGAGGTTCCCTCAGGGCAGCGGCAGGTGCTCAGTGCTGGGTGGGGCTCCTTGATGACCCTGAGTGGCACCACTCCTCACATCTGTCATTTGTAGCTCTGCGCTGGAGGACAAAGAGACGAGGACACCCTCCTCACCCTGACTTTCCATCCACGCGGCACCAACAAACACCTGTCTGCTACAAGAGTGAGAGGTTGTTCCTTCATGCCTGGCATGAAAGATGCTCATGAATGATGAGATAAATGTGTTCAAAGTGAGGGGGAGTAGTTTGAGAGGAATTAATGGCAATGTGTCCCATACTGCAATAATTTTTTTTATTTTTAATGTAAACACTTACCATATTTGTTGATTATACCTTGTATAACTCTGCTTCTTTAGAGCTTGCTGAATACTGGGCATTAGACTGAAGTATTTATAGGTACTATTGCCAGCTCTCAAGACAATCTTTGTTGGAGATAATTTATTTTAACAGCTTTTTTTGATGTGTAATTTATATCCACAGTGCATATTTAAAGTGAAAAGTTGCCTAACTCGGACCCATGTGTGCCCCCATGAAATTGTCACCACAATCCAGATAACAACTATATCCCTTATCTCCAAAAGTTTCTTCCAGTCCTTAGCAAGCTCTCCCTTATCCTGTCCCCACCCCCAATCACTGATCTGCTCTCCATACTAATTAGATTTTAATTTGTATAAACGGAATTTCAGTATATTTGACTTCTTTCCCTTAACACAAGTTTTCTGAGATTCATTCTTGATACAGCACACATCACTAGTTCATTCCTATCTGTTGATGAGCAGTAGCCCATTGTGGACTATATCACAATTATTTTTATCCATTCACCTGTTAAGGGACACTTGCACCGTGTCTAATTTGGGGCTCTCACAAATAAAGCTACTATGAACATTCCTATGTGGTTTTTGCACAGACAAAAATGTTCTCATTTGTCTTGGTAAATTCCTAGACATACAATTGCTACACCATCTAATAGGTGTATTTTTAACTTTTTAAGAAACTGACAAGCTGTTTCCTCAAGTGATTGTGCCATTTTACATCCTCACCAAGAGTGCAAGAGAGCACAATTTCCTCTGCATTCTTGCCAGTCACGGTACCTTCAATCTTATAATTTTAAACATTCTGGTAGGTAGAAACCACAAAAAGAAAATCTTCTCCTCTAGCTATTTTGAAATATGTAGTGAATTGTTGCTATAGTTGGCTTTTATTCTATAGCACACTAGAGCTTATTTTACCTAATCTGTACCTGTTAACTTCTCCCTACCCCCTCCTCTTTCCTTTAAGCTTCCTAGCCTCTTTAGCCATAATTCTATACTCTACCTCTATGAAACCATCCTTTTTTAGCCTACACTTGTGAATGACAACAAGAAGTATTTGTTTTTCCATACCTGGCTTACTTTACCTAACATGATATCCTCCATGATCATTCATGTTATTCCAGAGCACAGAATTTCTTACCTTTTCTTTCTTTCTTTTTTTTTTCTCTTTCCTTTCGTTTTCCCAGAATGGCTGATAAATATTCCATATGTGTAAGTATCACATTTTGTATTCTCATTCACCCATTGATGGACACTGGTTGACTCCACACCTTAGCTATTGTGAAAAGGGCTATCAGTATTTGAGAGGATGAGAGGAGGTAGTTCTCAACCTTCAACTCTGTCCCACTGATTTATCTGTCTCTCTTGATGCCAACACCACAGAGTCTTGATTACTGTAACATTTTGAATCAAAATCATGTACTATTAGTCCTTCAAATCTATATTTCTTCTACAAAGTTACTGTGGCTTTTGAGGGTCTTATATCTGTTTGTCCATTTCTACCCCCAAATAAAGCAAAATTAAAAGCCCAAGCAGCATTTTGATTGGGGTAATAAAGACAGACTCCATAGTTCATTTTGAGCACTAATAGCTTTCAGATCTTTATCCCCATTTCCCCTTTGCCCCACATCTGGCAACCTGAGAAGAAAGCCTATTTTGTCCCTCAGTGCCTGCATAACTCTCAAATTTCTCAGGCCCAGCCCATGCACCAGCGCCATCAACCGCAACTCTGCCTTTTAACAGAAATAAAAATTCAAAGCCACCACTGTCACCCTCATTTCACTCCAAAGCAAATGTGACCCCTAATCCTTGGGAAATTTCTTCTTGCTGTTTACCATAGGAATGATAAGCTTTGTTCACATCCTTTTGTACCTGTATGAAGTCTGTCTCAGCACCTACAAAGCTCTGAGTGGTGGCTGTCCAGCACCCAACATGTGAAGCTAGGTTCCTAAATAAAACAGGACTTCATTAAATTTGTATATATTTGAGGAAAATTTGACCTCTTAATAACATGGAGTCTTCCATGAACATGATACAGTATTTTTCTCCATTTATTTAGGTCTTCTGCAATTTTTCCTAGCAACATTTTGTAGTTTTAAGCACACAGATCTTTCCCATCTCTTGTCAGATTTGTCCCTAAATGTTTCCTGTTTCTATACTTTTGAAAAAAAAATTTTTTTTGTTTCGGTTTCTAATTGTTCAGAGCTAGTATATGGAAATACATTTGATTTTGGTATGATGTTTGTGTATCTTGCAGTCTTGTTAAACTCACAAGTTACAATAGCTTTTTTTTTAAGCAGTTCTCATCATATTTTCTTCATAGACTATCATTCTGTCTCTAAATACAGTTTTACCTCTTCTTTTCCAATGTGGACACCTCTTCTTTCTTCTTCTTATCCCATTGGATTAACTAGAATCTCCAGTTGAATAGAAGTTGTGAGACAAATATTTGTGTTCTCTTCCTGATCTTAGATGGAAGCATTAAGTTCACCACTAAACAGGATGTTAGTTGTAGGTTAATTGCAAATGCCATTTGTCAGGTATGTAAGTATTTTCCTATCTTACTTTGCTAAGTGTTTCTATCAGAAATGGATGCTGGATATTTTCAAATAAATTTCTGATTCTGCTAAAATGAATATGTAGGGGGTTTTGTTTGTTAATAAGGTGATTGAATTGAAAATTGATTAATTTTCAAATCTTCAAATTTTTAAATGTTAAACCAGTCATATATTCTTGGTATAAATTCTACTTGGTTGTGATGATGTTACTTTTGTATATTTCTTGATTCAATTTGCTAAAATTCTGGCATTAGAAATTTTGCTTTTATATTCATGATAGATTCTTCCCTTAAGTTTGCTATTTAAGTAATATTCTTTTCTAGTTTGGGAAATCACAGTGATGCTGATATATTCTTTATGGTTCTCTAGAGGAACAGAATCAATAGAAAATATGTATGTGTATAATTATGAAAGGAGATTTAATAGACAGCAGAGTCCACAATAACTTTGTGTGTGCTGGAGAGGTGGAGGGCCCAGCTGCTCGTCTCAAAAAGATAGAAGCTCCAGAGCAAGACAGATCAAGGATGCAGCACCAGACCAAGGTCAAAGACCTGGAATCTCACGGTAGAGTCCCCAGTGCAAGTCTACATTGGAACACTGAAGAAACTAGAGACTTGGAAACCTATGTTGAAAGGCTCTGGTGAAGACTGGAGCTTTTTCAAAAATAAAAACACTTCCTTTTTAAAAATTTTTACTCCATCCAGGCTATAAGCTCAATGATTGGTGGCATCTGCATCCCAGCTAGATCTTACCCAATCAGTTTGTTAGACTACGTGTCAATCAACCGCAGACACACTCGAACTACACACTCACACCTGTACATTATTAATCTGCTAAGTGTTTCTGAATCCATTCATGTTAAAATATCAGAATAAATGGTCACAGTTGGCCTCACAGATTAAGTTAGGAAGTATTCCCTTCTTTCCATTTACTGGAAGATTTTGTTTAAAATGCGTATTATTTCTTTCTTAAATATTTGATGAGAGTCACCAGTGAAGCCATCCATGCCTGGAGCTTCCTATCTGGGAAGGTTTTTCAGTCATAATTTCAACTTGTGAAACAGACATGGAGTTATATGGGTTACTTATTTCTCCTTGAGTAAGCTTTGGTAGTTTGTGTTACTCAAAAAACTTACCGCTTTTTCTACACTACCAAGTTTAATGTCATAAAATTGCTACTAATATTCATGTAATTATACTTCTAATATCTAGGACTCTGTAGCGACACCCTCATGCCTGATGTTGGCATTTTTGTCTTCTTTTTCTTCTCTCTACAATAGCATAAATTGGTTTAGGGTTTATCCTTTTTACTAGCTCAGATACTAAACTCTTGGTTTCATTTATTTTCTCCGTTGCTTTCCTATTATTTTTTAATGATATTCAAGTTGAACCTATGTGTGTCTTCATATCTGAAGTCTTGAAGAGCCATCATCTCTGCTTGCCTGACTGTCATCTTCCTGCCTCCAGTTTTCATTTAGGAACCCATCCACTTCTCTCTCTGTCCAGTGATGTAGATGGGCCAGGTTCAGCACACACCTATCTATGGCCCGAGCATATGAGCCTGGCCCAGGCAGCCAGTGCCTTCCTCTGCCCTGGGTACAGTGTTAGCTCAGAGATAGGCTTGTGACCTAGTAAGCCCCAGAGTGAGCAAGTGGATTGTTGATGGAGATGGGTAAGAGGCCACCACTCTTCTTGGAGCTGCTGAGCCACTGAGGCTGAGAGCAAGCTGCTGGTGGCCTTCCTGAGGGAAGTCTGTGAGAACAAAGACAACACTGGCACACAGAGCAAGAAAAGGTGGAGAAAGAAAAAGCATGTCTATGCCAACCATAGTTAAATTCTGGAATGTTCCCATATGTTAAAGACTTGGTTAAAGTCATATGTTAAAGACTTGGTCCTCGGCTTGGTGCTTCTCGGAGGTGATGGAGTCTTTAAGAATTGGCACCAGTGGGAGATTTTAGGTCGCGGGGGGCATGGCCTTAAAGGAGATGGTGAGACACCAGTCTTCTCCCTCTTTTCAAGGATCTCCTCTGCAATATGCTCCTTCCACTATGTACTCTTCCACCACAGGCCCAAAGCAATGAGGCCAAATGACCATGGACTGAAATCTCCAGACTGTGAGTCCTTTTTATAAGTTGATTATCTCAACCTGTATGTCACAGCAGCCACAAGCTGACTAACACTCTGATCTGATCATGTTGACTATAAGCCCCACAGAGGCTGAGACCCTCATCTCTTTTTTCCCCAATATGAGCTGCATGCCAAAACACTGCCTGCAAAGACCACTCCCTGAGCCCCTGGATCAAAACAAGCCTGAAGCAAGCATCTCCCCAGATCGCCCAGTTCCACAAGCCAATATATTTCCCCTTGTGAGGCAGCTAGTTTGGATTGTGTTTCTAGCGCCTGGTGTTCAAAACCCTTAATGCTGTAATCTGCCACCAGTGTGGGAAGCACAGTACCTGGCACAGATAGAAGCCAAGTAGACATTTGTGAAAAGTAAAATAAATGAACTTTAAAGCCTCTGCTTCCCTGGCCCCTCCACTCACTCTCCTTGGAGGAAGACTGCTGGGCTTAGGAAGGTGGTGGCCTTTCTGTACAGAACAGAACCCTAGGAGAGACATCAGATGCGACTCAGGGCAGGCAGGTTGGACTGGACGTGATTCACCTGGGCCAGACCATATCAGTAAAGGGTAATTACATTAATTCTGCAAGGACCCCAGCATTTTACAAGGCACCAACAGTGAGCCCAGAAGAGAAGTCTGGACTTTGAGCTCATTCTGGCTGCACTGAAATCCCATCTGAAATCTGCTACTGAACGGCTATGACCTTAGGCAGCTACTATTATTACGAGCAGCATATGGCAGAGGGAATAGGGGATGCAGGAGGTGACGGGACCGTCCCAGAGGGGCCCACAAGTTTGGAGAGTGGGGTTTGAGACCAGGCTTCTCTAACTCCCAGTCCAGTGCTCCACTGGTTGCATCCTGAGATTTTGGGAAGAAGGTGATGGGACCATATGGCATCTCCTAGGGGAGCGGAGATCCTAAGGTCCCCACATTCTACATGAACCCAGTTGCCTGAATATATGTGACTGCAGCAGGTCCAGGATGCCCAGAAGGACAGGCTACTGTGCATAGGATCTTGAGGGCAGAAGGGAGCCGGGCACACAGTGGCCAGAACCTTGTCCCCTCTTCTATTTGCACTGGATACTATGCATTGACAATCACACACACATCTGCTCACTCACAGGCTGATCCAAAAAATACAGAATAGGATCTGGCACAGCCCCTACCCTGGAGAACCTACCTCATCATCCCATGAAGTGAGTGACCTGGAAACAGCAGAAAAGTCCTCCCCACAACACTTACCCCTCCCTATTTTTTTTACTGCCCTCATTTAACATGGAGAAAAGGGAGTCCCAGAGACATCCAGTGATCTGTCCAAGAGCACACAATTTGGAATGGCAGAGCAGCCTCAGACCCAAGCCTCTGCCACTAGGATCCTTACTCCCTCCCCCACTCTGCCCTCAGAGCATGGGAAGAAGAGTTAGGAAAGGAAGAGGCCTGCATGGGAGAGAGAACCAAGATGAGGACCCTGCAGTGGGTCCTGGAGGACAAGCTTGGAGGGAGGAGCAGCTGCAGTTTGCAGCTCCTAAGTCTGCAGACCACTGAGCCTGGAATTCTCCAGAAGAGTCAAGGTCTTCCTGGGGTAGCCCCAACCCCAGAAACTCTCCCCAGACTCAAGAGTCAAGGAAGGAGGTGGTGGTGTCCAGGTAGAGGATGTTGGGCAGGAAGGAGCAGAGCTCCCAGCAGTGTCTCAGTCACTTGATTTGGGCCAGGTGCACCTGAATGGGAGCAAGGGTGTCAGTGACCCTGTGTCTGTGCTGTGAGGGGACCACAGTCTTTCAAGTGGCTCTCATGAGGCCATTAGACCATATTCCACCAGCCAGTCAGCACCACAAGCCTTCCCTACAATTCTACAAAGTGTCCCATCAGCCTGAAAACTGCACAGCCTATATTTTTCTCTGCAATTTCCCTTGCAGATTCCAATATAAGCAGCATTCCTCAAAGGATAGAATCTCCCATTATGCCTATAGTTGGAGAAATTAGTCTCTTTCTTTTATCTGTTTTGCCTCTGAAACCCCTTTCCTTATAATGAGGATACCAAAGCAAAACAGCCTCATGTGGGCCACATCAGCTCAATTGCTGGGTGTTCCTGGTATGTGGGTGCGGTCCTGGGCCAGGGAAGCAGACACTATTTTGGGAGCCAGATGCCTGGTAGGTGGGGCCACATCCATCTCAGCACAGATCAGCTTTTCAGATGCAACTCAGGAGGCTAAGTCAGCAATTCTTGTATCTCTCAGATCCCCTTCCCTCCTGCCCACCTGCTCTGCCTCCCTTCCATCAGTATTAAATGACACCTATAGGGTGCTGACTCTGAGGTGGGCACTGGGTTCTGAGACCAGAGTCAGATCTCAGTCCTTGGCAAAGCATGTCTTGGAGGGGACACAAATCGAGGAGGAGCCTGCAGTGACAGCACTAGTTTATCATTAACCATGGCCGTGGCTTTCTGCCCCATAGTGGGCAGTGGTGAAGACTAGGAATGACTGAGTAGTGGTCCTCCTGGAGAACTGTACAGCAATGGGGCAGGGGGGTTATTTCCCTGGTGGGTCCCAGACCCAGTTCTGTGATAAATGGAGAGTCTTGGTTAATTCACTCATTAATTTACTCAGCTCCAACTCAGTAAATAAGACCTTGGAAAGAGTGCCCTGGGGAGCCCTGATCTGGCACCTACCTATGATTACCAGTTCAAATGTCTTCTCTCCCAGGAAGTACCTCCTGATCCTTGGCCAACTTTCTGCTTCACAGGTTTCTGGGAGCATCCATGGGTTGTTGGCTTGGAGTCCCCCACACACACACACACTCACCCCACCCCACTGAGGGAGTCCCCCTGAGGGAGCCAGACCCTGGAGAGCAGGCAGGGGTCATACCTTGGTCCCCATCTCCTTCCCCTTCCCTGACAAGAAAAAGAACTCACAGTTAGGAGGGAAGGGAGCCAGGCTGCAGATGCCTCAGAGGCACCCAGTGAAACCAGCAGTGAAGAAAATTGGCAATTAGTAGGTTATGGGAAGGAAGACATCAGAAAAGATTCAACATTAAACAGAGTGACCTATGGCATTAAGCTTCATCAGGAACAAATCGCTGTGCACCCCAAGTAGATCTGAACACTTTTTGGTGCAGAGTGCTACTTGCAGGGCTGTTTCATGCTAAGCTAGATGAGGACACAGACAGCAGCAACCTGGAGAGGCCCCAGGACTACTGGAGAAGAGTGGAGACTCCATGCCAGCAGGTTTGAGCACAGCGATCCTTTCCACCCTGCAAGCAAGCAAAGCAACTTGGACTTTCCCAGCTCTGCCCGGGCTCCCTGGGCCTGCTGCGGAGATGGAGTGTCCAGCTGCAGGACAGCAGATCAGCTGGGTTCTGTGATCTGCTCCTGGGGAACTCAGAGGTGGTCCCTGGCTTTGGCATTACATCTCCTCTACTACTCCCACCCCTAAGGGTTGGCGCTGCTCCCCTTTTAGAGACAAGGAAGTCTGGAATCCAGAGAAGTTAAGCACATTGTCTGAGGGCATGCAGCAAGCCAGAGGAAGGTCCAGGTCAGACCTGGGCTGTCATTCTGCCTCCAAAGGTGTCCAGCCCTTGGGGTGCTCTCCCAGAGGGTCAGAAGGGCCTCCCAGGCTGCACAGGACCTTGGCACTAAGACCAGCCAGATCTCCAGGCTCTTCTTCCTGTTGGCACTGACCCACCCTTGTTCCATGAGAGTGGATTGGGGCCCTGCCTGTTCCTTCACTGAACCTCTCTGAGTCACAGCTCCCTCCCCAGAAGACAGGGACAGTGACAGCCCTGCAGAGGTGTGAGAAGGGAGGATGCAGTGAGTACCAGCCAGATGGGAGCGGCAGCCTCCAGTCAGGCTGCAACTCTGTCCTCTGCAGGAGCCTCCTGCTCCTAAGCCCTCCCCACCCCAGCCACCCCCACATCTGGACTCATTTCTTGTCATCTTTTTTTCTCCCTCATGGCATGTGTCTCCCCATGTAACTATTTGTTCTTCATTTTGCACTTTGTCATCTATGCCCAAGAGCTCCATGAGGGCAGGAACCTGGGGTCTCATCCACAGCAGTCCCTGTGCTCAGCACAGAGCTTGGCACGCAGGAACCGCTGATGAATGCCTGCTGGGTGAGGGGGAGGATGAGCTGTGTGACCAGCTGGATCAGTCAGGGTGGGGAGGTGCTAGCATTATGTTCAGGTCAAAAAGACCCGGGATAGGCCGTGACCCCCTTCAGCCCCCTCCAGCTCTCCTTCTGGGGAGGTTGTCATGATGCCCAGAGAGATTCTGGCAAAGGTGGGGCCACAAAGGGCTCTCTACAGAATCATTCCACCCCTTTCTCCCCCAGGAAAGAGAGATGGAAAGGAAAACAAGTCTGGCTCAGTGACTCGCTCTCAGCTGCAGGACCTGAAGGCTGTCTTGTGTGGGATCAGTGTCACCTTAGGTGCACAAAGGTCTGAGAAGTCCTGTAGCCCATGTGTCAGGTCCCCCAAGAGGTGGGGAATGGAGCCCCCTCTCTGCACAGGTCCTTGCAGAGGGACAGAAAGTGCTACTGACTGTCAGGCAATACTCACATTGTCCCCAGTAGCAGCCATGCATTTTTAGCATGCTGGCCTCTCAGACTCTCAATATTCCTCTCATGAAGTGTTCCACCTGGACTCATTTCTTCCTTTTTCCTGCAACAAAGTATAGACAGCCCTTCCTGGACCTCTTCTCTGTCTGGGAAGTTTATGCTTACAATCCAATGGAAAAGTTATTGGAATTCTAGCAAGTCAATTTCAATCTACTACTGCCAGTGCAACCTACAGCAAGAATAAAGACACTAAGACATATTTATAGTTATGGGGAGTCAAGGGGGTTCTTGCCAAGATGTTGGTCCACTGAAACCAAAGCCTCAACCCAAGGCCCAACCTGAATTTTATTAACTCATGAAGAAGGGAGTGGCTTGAGGATGTGTGACTGTGAGAATGGATGGAAATACATGAGTACTGTGAGCTGGGCTTGGTAGAAGGCCTGAAAGCACCTCTGTAACATGCAGAGGAGGATGCACAGAAAGACTAATCTGCACAACACAATTGAGGTAGCATCTAACGTTTTTGGGGCCAGTGCTTCAGTTCTGATACATAAACTTTTCTACCCTGGAAAGTCACAGCTGTGGCAGTCAACTTGAGCGGGTCCCCTTGAACACAGAACAATTGTTGCAACTTTGATTATACTGAGACTTATTTCCTTATGTTGATGTAAACAGAGCTGACTATGGTATTTCCTTCTCTTTTTAATAGGCTCTAAGCATTGCAAATAAGGCTAGCCGAGGTACTGATATGTAATCTCTAAAGCCATCCAACAGTGTCCTGTTGTCTCCCATAGTGATCTCTATAAAATATATAGGCACAACAGGATGGCAGAGCCAGTGAGCTCCAGAAATGTCAACTGGGTATGAGCCTCGAGAAAGAGGCTATGAGTCCCCAGGGCATAAAAGTTTACATATCAGAAGCAGGTACTGGTATATAGTCTTTAAAAACATCAGACAGTGTCCTGTTTCCTCCCAAAGTGACCTTTGTAAAATGTAAAAAGCACAGCGGGATGGCAGGGCCAGTGAGCTCCGAGAATGTCGAGAATGTCGACTGGGGATGAGCCTCGAGAAAGAGGTTGTGAGTTCCCAGAGCATAAAGTTTGCATATCAGAAACCGAAGCAGCAGCCTCCTAAAACAATTCACTTGCTATCTTGATTTGGTTATGCAAATTGATCCCCCTATATCTTTATCTGCATTTTGCAGAGCTGCCTTTCTCACTACCTTGCTAGTCAGCTCAAGTTACTCACGTAGTTCCTGTCATCCTCACTGTCACTCATCCTCAAGCCACCCACTTGCTTCACTAGTTAATAAATTCTGGGAGAGGCCTAGGATCAAGGCCTTTGTCCACATGTCCTCACAAGGATTAGACTTAGGACCCCTTGGCTGCCTTTAACCTTGAATATGTCTTGGAACCTTTACTCCCGACGTGGGTTACATTGGAGGTGGTAGATTGGAATTAACTTACCGGGATTCCAATAACGTCTCAGTGGATTTATAAATGTAATTTCTTGGATTGTGAGGAAAACTAGAGAAAATATTTCAGTACTTGGATTACCATACTCATTATTTGGGATTACAATAATAGCCTCTTATCTTGAGACTCAATCCCTGTTGACAGTGTGGTGGCTCTTCATCCCACCTGGCTCAACCATGTTTTGGGGGAGACACGGGGCAAGGAAACAGCAACTGTTGCCTAGTTTCAAAGATTACACCTCAGCACCTCAGCTAGCCCTGTTTACATTGCTTAAAGCCAATCAAAGGGAAAAGGAAATGGTCTAGCCAGCTCCACACATATCAGTACATGGACATAAGACCAGTTTTAGCCAAAATAGAGATAATCGCTCTTTGGTCAAGAAGAGTCACCCAGGTGGTCCTCCACACAAATTCTTCAGCGAGGCACGCAACAAGCAATGCAAGGAAAACACAGGGAAACTCCTTTAATTGTAGAGGATCCAGTAGAGCCCCCTCTACTACACACTCCTCTAAGCAGAGCCAGCAGAGCAGAGGCTGAGATCCAGGCCAGCATGGGGACAGGACTGAGCTGAAGGACTGACAGAAGGCAACCTGCCCTGGTAGAGCACCCACCACGTGGGATCTTCTCGGGCTTCAGGCTGAGGGCAGGGGCTGGGAGAGGAAGTGAAAAGCATTTAGCACAGGTGTCTTTAAACCAGAAAAGAGGGGCGCCCGTGCAGAAGCCCCACCTCTGCAGCCTGGCTCAGCCCATGGGATGCGGGCTCCATGTGGCCAAAGGGAAGGGCCCGGCCAGACTGAGGCCCCTTCGGACTCACCTGGGACCCTGGAATTCTCTACCTAAGTGGCCATAGGCCAAATGGCCATGAGCTACCTCCAGGTACTTTCTGGTTCTCTGGCCCAGGCCTTGGTTGCCAAGGAAGCCCAAGGGCCTCGGACACCAACAGTCCACGCCTGTCCTCTCCACCTCCGCTGGAAACCCTGGGGTGATTATGTGTGGGTCCATCCTTGGAGCTCCTGGTGGGGAGGGATGGGTTGGGGTGGCCACACATTTTCCAGATGGGCCCTGAGGACAGAGGAGGTTAGGGAAATGCCTTGTGCTCTGTGCTGAGTCCTCTGGAGTAAGTCTAGAGCCACAAGGGCACTGCTGCAGGTGTGTGACAGTGCAGTATGATACAGTGTGGTGCTGTGAAATGTGGTTGTGGCTACAACGGGGTGTGGTGTGATCTGGGTGTGATGTGCAATGGTGGAGGTGTCATTGTGGCATGGTGTGGTGTGACTGGTTGTCACAAGAAGCCTGACTAGACCTGAGTCTTCCGGATGCCTGCACACAAAGGTTGCTGAGAGTAGCCGCCCGCAGGTAAGAACATCTGGATGTCCCTCAAATCAGTTTCATATCTCTCTTTCTCTCTCTCTCTCTCTCTCTCTCTCTCTCTCTCTCTGAAGACCTGGGCCAGACCCTGTCTAAGCCTTCCAGGCCCCTCTCACCCCTTAGTCAAAACCAGAGGAGTCTTCAGGCAGTGAGACTTCCTTCATTTCATCCTATTAGGTCTGGTACAGACCACATTAGTTCAGTAAAAACACACCCAGGAAAGGACACCAGGTACAGAGAGGCCTGGACCCAAATTCCAGTCCCTTCCAAGCCTCAGCTTCCACAGCTGCAAAGCAGAAGTGACACCAACCTGGGGCTGAGTGAGGGTTACATGAGCCACAGAAACAGGGACCAGAGCAGAGGCAACAGTGATCAGAACTGATGGGGCAACCTTCCCTTGCCCTATAACCTCAGGGAGCGGGTAGTCTCGCTTCTCTGAGCCACAGTTTTCACATCTACAAAATGAGGACAATAACACAACTTTCCATATAGCTTTATTGTAAGGATGAAGAGAGGTAATTACATCCTTGATTCCTATGGCTCCCTCCCTGGTCCTTCCTAAGGACACCAGCTGCTGCCATGTCCCCAGGGAAGTGGCACCCAAGCCCAGTATAACTGGGACCCTCAGCTCTGAGACTGAGGAGTTGGGATAAAGGGTCTCAACACCCCAGTTCAGTGCAGACAAGTAGTTGGCATAATGCTTTACTATCTTTGCATCAAGGCAGATGACCTGTTGCAGAAATATTAGCCTCATCTTGAATTGCTTTGACATCATTTTAAGTGCAGTCATTACCCAAAGGCCCCAGAGAAACCACCACCAGCTTTCTGTGCATATGAAATTTTGCTCTACCTTGGAACCCTGTACATATTCCACATATGTATTTTAAAATCAAAGGAGTCTCAGCTGTAAGATGGAATGGAGACTCGGACACATAAGACAGTTAGAAGAGCCTGCTGCCTGGGAGCTGGGCCAGGGATTTAGTTCAAACCTAAGGAACAGCTTGACAGGATCATTCATCATTGGGTCTTAGTTATGGACAACTCCTTACCCATCCCTGGGATCTGAGCAAGATGACATGGTTCCAGAAGTCTGCAGAGCAAGTGAGTGGAAACCCTAATATAACAATAGTGACCAGTATATCCCAAGCACTTACAAAAGGCTTATTCTAAGACTTTCATATTTATTTATTCATTTAATCCTCGCTGCACTTTGGGAAGAATAGATTCTATTATTGTCCATAGTTAGCCGATAAGAAACCAATGTGAGAAGGTTAAGCCCCTTCTAACGGTTGATGCTGCTAAAGCTATTGCTAAGAGTCTAATCTGCCAGTGAAGAGACAAACATTAAATCCCAATATGCAACCATCTCCTCCAGGGACCTTCCAGCCACCAGGAGGCAGATTGAATACATGGTCCTCTTCATCATAGGGAGGATAGAGAGTCATCCTCACAACAATGGACACATGTTCTGACTTGAATTTTTCTTCCCCTTGTATGATTTCCTCTTTCTAGGGACTTCCAGAATGCCTTTCCATCACTATGGCACTCTTCACAGCTTTATTTCTAGTCCATTGGAATAACTGCTCTTATGATACTGCTGGAAATGGCCTAACTGAAGTGTGGAGTATCTCTATGAAGACTCAATTGTGATGCTTATGGAGAGGCCACTCACCAAAAAGATGATGCTCTTGCTTGAGGATATAGAATATGCTTTGATTCTAATACCATTGGATATAATGCTGTCCACACCCTCCCCCACCCCAGCCAGAACTCAGGGGACAAGGAGCAGGAACATGCATAACCTCTACCACTGTTACACCTAATGACACACTCATATCATGGCAATAAGCTCTGGTATTTTTGTGGCTGAGAATTTAGTCCTTATGTGTGGAATGCAAAGAGGTGGCAGGGAACACAACAAAATAATTCTGCTAAATTAGAAGGTAAAACTGCCACCTGGACACGTGGCATTCTTTATGCCACTAAACCCACAGGCCAGTAAGAGGGTACTCCCCTATCTGGGTTGAGTTACCTCAATTTCCATGGGAAATTTAGTTTGCTGCTATATAATAGAAGCAAGGAGGATTGTGTATAGAACCCAAGATATTCTCTAGCAAAACTCTGAATACTTTAAGCTCAATCATAAGGTTAATGGAAACTATAGCAACAAAAAAGAAAGATAAATGAGGACTCAGAAATTTTAGAAATTAACACTTGGGGTGCATGGGGGAAAAACCCTAACCACTATGTTAGTTTTCCATTGCTATGACAAAGTACCTGAGATCATCAATTTATGCAGAGGAAAGGTTTACTTTGATCATAGTTTCAGAAGTTTCAGTACATGGCCCCACCACAATGGGCCCATGAAAAGGCAGAACATATGGCAGGGAGCAGTACATAGTAGAGCAGTGCTCTTCATTGCAGCCAGGAAGCAAAGAGAAATTCCTTTCACCAAAACTCATGAAGTCATGAACCCAACGATCGATTAATCTATTCATGAGATCAGAGCCCTCATTATCCAAATATTTCCCAAAGGCCTTACTTCTGAACCCAGCTGCCCTGGGGCAACACATGAGTTTTCACAGGTATATCACTTGAGATTCTGGGTGAGGACAATGGAAAGATGAAATGACCCATTGAAGATGGAAGCCACGGACATCAACTGTGGCTTCACTCCCAGTTACACAATCAAAGGTGATAAATGCTTTGCAAATTTTCTCCTGTTCTTTTTTTTATTTTTGTGTGCATGTCTCTTTGTATATAATAAGCATTTTCTTCTAGCTTTTTCTTCTTCCCCTATTTTTATTTTATATTCAAGTTGTTGGAAGTTAACTTTACAAACTAGTCATTAGGCCACACAATATTCAAGGGAAACCATTACTTGATTTTGGCACCAGTGGGTATAGCCAGGAAAAAATAGAATTGCAACTTCTCCACGTGGGGGAGGGTGAGAATTTCCTCCTTTCCAAGACGGAAGCCAGCAAGAACTTAAGGAGCAGTCCATTGGAGTACAGATGTTCAAATGTGTGTGGAAGTATATGAAAGCTAAATGGTTAAAGGGGTGGACTGTACCTGTTATCAATTTAATGCCTCCACCTTACTCTTCAGTAACTGACCTGCAGTTAATTAGATGCTTGAAGCATTTATTATTTACAGTGACCACACTGTTAAAGTTTGTCATTCAAAGGCAATGGAAAGACACCAAAAGAGGAAGAGTTTTCTCTCTCTTGTCCTGGCTGCTGCATGTTGTTGGTCCCTGTTCATGCTGTATTGGCCATCATTAATGCTTCTGTGTGTCAATATCTAAGTAACCTCAGGATCACCGAGAAACCTCGTAGTCCCATCACATATCTGGTTGCCACCTTACTATGCTACACCATGTTCCTGACACAGACACCAATGATCCAGGCCTCATGCTCATAGCATCATAATGACACCTTCTATGTGCCTGTCCACCAGCCTAGGCCACGAAGTGTTTTGCCTGCTTGCTTGTAAAATAAGCAAGTTGCCATTCAGGGGCCTTTGGGCTCATTATCTCCAATGAAATCTGAAGCCATTTTGGGGAAGGCCCCTCTCCAAGTGTCTTTGTTATAGATACTCTACCTGAGCCCTAGGGTATTTTTACAGTTCTCTTTTCAACTTTATAATACAGTTCCATTGGAGTAAACAATTTCATATTAAACTTCGCATATCTAAATTATTGTGTGATTTGTCTCCTGCTTGAAACCCTACAGATACAGCTTCCTCTTTCATAGTACCACAGTGCAGAATGAGTGATTTCATTCTCATACAGCAATAGGTTCAATGATACTATTCTGCAAACATTTGTAATTTTTGTCTTAAACTACAAAGCCTATTTACTCATGTTGCAGATTATCCAATGAATTAGAATTTGAATTTCTCCTGGAAGAGAAACTATTGAACATAGACTTGATGTGTGGCAGATTTTAAAGAATTTGACTAAGTAGCCCAGGGCCTTCTGGCACGGAGAAAACAAGCAAATCATTTCTTGTTCTTTGAGGTTCAAAGTTCTTAAAACAACCAGGATGTTTCAGGTCACTCTGACTGAGGCCCAGGGGTAGAAAAGGAAATTAGTCCCCAGAAATGAGACCTCCACTGAGGGAAAAGAAAATAGCACAGGACCTGCCCACTGAGGCAAGTCAAGAGGTTAATGATGTTGGCCATGGTGAGTATGTCAGTGAGGGGTTGGAGAGAAATCCTTGGTCTCACTATGGATAATAGTGTGTGTTCTGAGAGGAATCTCTAAGTTGTCACATTGGGAGCCTCCCATGTGTCAGAAAAATGTAATATCACCAGTGAGAAGAGCACAAAGACAGGCATTGCTCTGTCCCAAAGAACCACTGGTCCAGGCAGACTGGAACCAAAGGCAATGTCTTGTACAGTGGCAAGAGATTCCACTCATGGATGTGTTCCCTAAGGCAGAGACGGAATTCTTTAGATTGTTTAGCTCTAATTTGCTTCCAACTCCAAAGTCAAAATCAAAGACCCATGTTGACCCCTTAAAACACGACCAACTTCTGGCTGTGACCATTTCATAAATCAGAAAATGGAAGCCCAAACAAATTAAACAACTAACCAAAGTCACTGGACAATAGCTGTTGCCCTGGGCTCAAGTTCCTCCTTTAAACTTCTGTGCAGGTCAGGCAGGACATCAGGAGACAGGTAACCTGCAGAAGGGTCTGCAACTCAGACACCTGTGGTGGGGCTCAACTGAGGGAAGGAGCTGGAGAAGCCAAGATAGAGGAAAAAATGAAGAATGTTGTGAAACATACACAAGAAGATAAAGGAAAAGAACAAGAACCACAATTTCCATTTTACTGATGGGGAAACTGAGAATCAGTTACCTAAAATATGAAAATGGTTTAATTTCTTAAACACTTTTTATTATAGAGCTAAAGGGAACAAAACAGTGAGTGTGCTTCAAATAATTGCTTGTGCCACATAGGAAACTAGGCTAAAAATAAAAAAAAAACCCAAAAAACCACAGACAGGGCCACCCATAGACAGGCAGTCCAGGGCACCAAGACCTTGAAACAATGCCACTTACGTTGTTCATCAGCTTGGATACTGCTCTGCCCTTGAGCAACTGAAAGAACCTGTAACAAGTAGATCTCTATTATTAAAAAGATGTTAAAATTCTTTATGAAGAGGAAAATGGTATCAAGTGAAAGTCTGAATCTATATCAAACACTGAAGAACCTCAGAAATGTCAAATACGTGAGTATAAAAATCATTTTTCTCAGTTTTCAAAATGACTTTAAAACATAATAAAATGTCTAAAGAAAACATGATAATAATTTATTATTACTGAGGTTTGTAGCACATAGAAAAGTAAAATATATAACCAAAGCAGCAAAAGGTTAAGAGAAAGGAAAATGAATGTACAGTGCTTCAAGGATCTTCAATTATGTGAGAAGTGACTTATTTTCTGAAAGCAGATGAAACTATATAATGCAAAATCTAGGACAATAACAATTTTTAAAAGACATAATTTATAAACAAAAAAATGAGGTAAAATAAGACCATAAAAACTATCCAATTAATCCAAGCAAAGGCAAAGGAAACAAAAAGCAAATAAAACAGGAAGCAACCATCAGATACTATTTTTAAACCCAACTATATCAACAATCACATTAGATGTAAATGGTCTATATACATTTCTAATTAAAAGGCAGAGACTGTTAGAATGACTTTTAAAAACAACCAACTATGTAGACTGTTTTATTCTCCTCTATATCCCTAGTAATTGAATATTACATGAAATGTGGTAGACATCAGTAAGCGTTTGTGGAATAAATTAAATAATAAATGAACTACAGTAATTGGCCTCTTGCTGACTTTGAAAGGATATCTGTTTCCCATATACCATGGTTCCTAGAGAGATGCCCTTATCCCAAAACCATTTGTAATTGAATTAATAGAGAAGCCCCTCCCCCCCACTTTGACTCAGTTTCCTCATTTGTGAAAGGTGTTGGACCATCTGAGCTTTCCCTGTTGGTTCCTGTACTTGAGTACTAAAAAAAGGCCAACCTTGAGCTAACATGGCAACCCAGTACAGCCAGGAGGACCTAAGAACTTCGTTTACTAGGAGAATTCCAGCAGAGGCATGAGAAAGTTCTGAGTGCATATGATGAGAATTAAGTTGAATTCACAAATTTCTCTAACATTGTATTCTGAGAAGAACCTTTTAAAACTCTAGACTTTCTAGATATCAAAATGAATTTTGTTCCCATGGGCCATATTAAAAGGGTTGTCTTTAAAAATTCAATAAAATCAAGTCAGTCTTAATTCTGGTCATCTTTGTATTATCTAGAAAAAAAATGTTTTGCTAAACCTCTTAAGAATATAAACAGGATAGGAAGCAACAATATTTACCCTACTTAAGTGGGCAAATCATTTTCAAATCTTCGATTTGGAAAGTCCTAGAAGGACTTCAGCAATTATCTGACTGACCTCCACTCTCTGCTGTGGGCCTTTTGCTGTATGTGCCCAAGTGAACTTTCAGAAACATAACAAGAGCACCTTCTGTGTGCTAGGCATTGGAGCAGACTCTGTACATAAATTATATTTTCAATCCTCACTACAGGACCATGGTTCTATTATCAGCCTCATCCTACAGATTAGGGAACTGAGGTATCTGTGAGGTGAAGTAACCTGCCCAAGACCATACTTAGCAGTTGGTCTGGGATCAATCCCAGAAAGTTGTCCTACATAGCACATTTTTGATTCATTTCCTGTGCAGTCTCCCATTTCAGAGGTAAGCCACTGGTTCTCCTACATAAAAACCTTTAAGACATCATTCAGAAAACCTTCATCTCAGTCTGTGCATTTATAATTCCCCTGCTCAGAGGTCATGGCTCCAAATTTCACAAGTCTAGCTCCTTCCCACCATGCCAGTCTCTTGGTCTCCTATTAAACCTTGCTGTCCCTTCACCCCTACCCACCACCAGCCCACAGCTCCCAGGCCTACTTCTTTCAGCTCTCCTTGGGTTATTTCCTTGAGACACATCCTTGCAGCCTAAAGCTAATCTGTTATTGTTGACTTAGTGATTAGCTGCCTACCCCTTCAGAATGCTCCAGCAGGGTATATTTCATCGCTGTAATGTTAGGGTCTAGAACAGTACTTGACACACAGCCAGTGCAGGATATCTGTTGGATGGATGAATAGTTAAATGAAAGAACAAGTGAATGAATTCCTATATCCCACACCCAGCCTAGCACCCGAACCATGTGGTTTACTTTCCATGCAAGAAGAATAACAATCTCAGAAGGCACCACAAACCAGGCATGAAATTAATTTTGGATCTGTTCATGAAACAAGTTTTGCTGAATGATTAGAAGGAGTCAGATGGTTAAAGGGATGTTCGCTCTGTTCAGGAAACATGCGGTTTCTGGCCATTTCTATTCATGAATTCATGGGAAGCAGTGACAGTTGTGTAGAATCATGGCCTCCTTTATCAGATGAGAAAACTCAGACTTACGGTAAGGTGAAAAACTCAGTCAGGATTGTATGTTGAGTCACAAATAGATATAATGCAAGAGGCCATTTCCCCTACTCTTCCATATTTATTTCTGAGGCTATCAGGAGGTACTGGCATAATCTGCTTATGAGTACATAAATCAACACTAACTCTTCTTGACAATATAATCACAGCAACAATAGCAATTTTAAAACAATAATAATAGCTGCTAACATAGGACACTAAACACTTTAAATCCTCACAATAATTGTAGTGTACTATTATTATCCCCATTTTGCAGATGAAGAAGATGAGGCCCAGAGAGGTGAAATAGGTTGTCCATGATCATATAGTTTATTATAGTAAAGCAGTGAGCATTTAAAATATCCAGTTTGATAGGCTCACTTCTTGGAAGTCTTCCTAAGGAAAAGTTTATGATGCAGGATTATGCCAACATGCTTAAAATAAATGACAGAGTGTTTGAGGAAACAGAGATACGCCTTTGACACTAGCCAAAAATTATACCCCTCCACCAACCAATACATATCTGCACCTAGTCCCCCTTTCCCAATGTGGGCATTTGCCTCTTGCTTTGAGATTGAGCATTTAACCTTTTCCTTCTGGGAGTCAGGGCCAAAGACTCCCTCTCCTAGATCCCCCAATTCTTGGCTTCATGGTGTTGTAACATCCTGTCCACCTGTGGAGTAGTTTGTGCCTGGTGAGAAGCACTCTGCTCAATCCCAGCCTGACATTACCCCCATCACTCATGCTTGACACACTTCCTACTGTGTGTCAGAAACTGAGAAGCAGATGCTCAGTCATGAAAGAAAGGGTGGCAGGACTAGGCACATTTCTTTGGCCTAAAAGGCTGTTTTATAGGCAGGCAATGGGTGACAGAGGGACAGCCAGCAAGGCTGAAATGGCAACAAGGCTTGTGAACAAACATGACAGCCCCTGTGCTTAATAGGGATAGGGGGTTGACAGACAAGGTGGACAGAGGGTAAAATTCCTGCTCCTCCCTCCTGCCTGGGACAGGGACACAAGAGCCCACTGCTCTGTGGGAATGCTGGCACAGGTGCCACTTTCTCTCTTCACCTGGTCTCATTTTGCCAGATACTAAGGAGACTCTTCATATGAATTGCCTGGAATCTCTCCATCCTTTGGTTTCCACTGAACATTATGTATCTCTCATATTTGTACTTTTTTTTTTCTTCTTTGCTATCACCTGAAATGTCAAGTATCTCCTTTCCAGAAGCACTGAATTGAGATAAAGAGGATTAGGGGATATTTTTATCCTGTTCAAAGATCACCTAGAGTGATTGAGAGTAAACAGACCACTTTAGAGGCTACCATCTCCTTGCACTACACCCTCCTGGCCCCTTCTGGTCCCCCTTCCCACTCCCCAGTGACTGCCTTGCCAGCCCCTCACTCTGAGGGTTTAACAGAGCTGCCCTGCAGAAATCAGTTCCCACATGAACCCTAGTCCAAAGCACATGACCAACAAAAAGCTCTGATTTCACAGAGTCTGGCGAGCAGGCAGAGGCTGCTCCTGCTTGGAATGAGATTCCAGCAAAAACTGCTCTGTGGCCCCCTTTAGAAACCACCCACGGACCCCTGAGGCCATATAAGAAGAAGCTCAGTTTTTAATGGGTCAGCAGCAGGAGGTAAAATCATCTGAAAAGAGCTCAATAGAAACTTATTAACTTTTAATGATGAACAGCCAAGGGTGCTTAAATATTTAGAAGTACATTTCATATTTGAAAGGCCAGTTAAGGCTGAAGAGAGATGCCAGGCTTCTGGAATCTTTACACCTGGGATTTTAACGATTGCTGCATCTTGAAGAAATCTGTGAACCATGTAATTTTTTGTAATATACCTTTTTAACTTATTGAACATCTACTATGTGCCAGACACTATAAGAAGAATTGTCTTACTTTTCCCATTGCTGAGACAAAATACCCAGCACTCACAAGTTAAGGGAGGAAAAAGTCATTTAGCTCACAGTTTATAGAGGTTTCAGTCTATAATTGGCTGGCTCCAAGGCAGAGTGGAATAGCAGAGGGGCATCACAGAGGAGAAACAGTTCTTGGCACACAGCAAGCGAGCAAGGGACAAGACAAACCTCTTTCAGTCCCCCGTATTGTACCCAGACTATGGGGGTGAGGGCAGTGCCAAACCAATCAATGGATTGATTTAGTAATCATCTAGCCTTAATCCTAGCATTGCACCATGAATCATACTCTCTAGATTCAGCCATCTCTGAGAAAGCCCCACCTATGACCACATGAGGCTTTGGGGGACAACTAAATGTAAACCATAACATTCCACCTTTCCCCCCACAAAGACTCCTGTATATATCTTATGCAAAAGGCATTTAGTCCATCTCCAAGTTATCAAAGTCCTAACAATTTCAGCATTGCTGTAAAGTCCAAGTCCAAGGTCTCCTCAGAGATTCAAGGCAAACTCTTAGCTGAGAGCCCCTGTACCAATGGAAAGAAAGTTAAATACTTCCAACATTAAATGGCACATGACAGACATTCCAAAATGTACAAAGATGGAGATAGAAAGGAATGGGACCAAAGCAAGTCCAAAATCCAGCAGGGCAAACTGTGGTTCCATGTGTAGCATCTGAGGCAATCTGAAGCAAAGATATGAACTCCAAAGGACTTCAGTGGTTCTTCCCTTACTGCACTTCTAGTTGTTGTATCACCCAAAGCTTTTCTCATGGGCCAGCTCTGCTCCCTCCTTGCAGTTTTCCTCAGACAATTCACATTCCTGGCTTCTTGAAACTTCTGGGGTCGCCTCTGAACCTTTGGTTTCACACTCATAACTTCACACACTGTCCTCTCAGGGGCACATTGACTGGCCTGCCAGACCTTCTTCTAAAATCTGGGTGGAAGCCTTCTGACCCCTCAACTCTTGCATTCTGCATGCACCTAAAACTAGCACTACAGGAATAATGCCAAGGTCTGCCACCAACTGGAGCAGTAGCCATGTTTCCTTCTCTCTTGGCTGTACAGGTGGAGTGCCTATGAACCAAATTCCAAAGAACAACTTCCCTAGGCCACTGCCATTTTAGAACATGGTGCTCTGGAATTCTCTTCTTAAAGCAAAATCTTTCACCTTTGCAACTTTGAGGCTGCAAAGGCTGATGTTCTGCTGTTTCTTGCAAGGTCCTCAGGCCATCTTCTCTGTTATCTCCTTCTCAAATACTTGGCTTTTGCTTTCTAGTTTTTTCAATGACCAATATCTCCTCTCTTCCATCTTTTCAGGCCCCAACTTTACTGGAGCTTCCTCTCTAGCCAAACACAAAACATTTTAAATCATTCTGCTGTGCTCTTTGCTCTTTATTCTCAACATAAATCTGGTTAAAATCCCCCACCAGTAGCCATAACACTGCCCCAACATTAGACTGCTTTGAAATTTCTTCTGCCAGGTTAATTAGTCCATCACCCTTAATATCAGTCTCATGCAAAGTCTCTACACATGAGCAAAATTCAGACAAACTTACACACAGCATCTGGAGTCCAACAACCAATGCAGTCCTTCTTCCCTGAAGAAACTTCCTGAGCCTGGTCTTTACTGGTGTTGTTTCAGTCAGCATTCTGGTCTTCTGAGCTCTGACCAGAATCTCCCATCAAGTACAACCTAAGACATTCCAGCTCTAGTTTTTTGGCTGACACCTTCAAACATCTCCTAATTCCTCCTCCCCACAAGCCAGCTTCAAAGGCTCCTAAACCATATGGTCAGGTAACTGAAGCAGCCACCCCATTTCTCTGGCACCAAATTCTGTATTAGTTAATTTTCTCGTTGCTAAGACAAAATAACCAACACTCATGAGTAAGGGAGGAAAGTTTATTTGGCTCACAGTTTGCAGAGATTTCAGTCCATAGTTGGCTGGCTCCAAGGCAGGCTGGAATGGCAGGGGGACATCACAGAGGAAAAACAGTTCATGGCAGGCAGAAGATAGCAAAAGTTTGCAAGGGACAAGACAAGCCTCTTTCTGTCCCTTATACTGTATCCAGGTCACTGGAATGAGGGCAGTGCCAAACCAATTAGCGGGTTGATTTAGTCATCACCCACCCCTAGTCCTAACACCCTTTATCCTAGCATTGCACTGTGAATCAATCACACATTCTAGATTCAGTCACCTCTGAGAAAATCCCACCTATGACTGCATGAAGCTTTGGGGATACATCTAGACACAATTCATAACATGAACTTTACATTCATGTTATTACAAAATAACTCTGAGAAGTCAACCATTTTACATGTGAAAGTAAATAAATAAATACACACAGATAGGGATTCAGAGAGGCAGACCGATGTGTCCAAGAGTCACACAGGTAGTAACTGACAGAGTCAGAACCTAAAGTCAAATGTTTTAGACTCACAAATCCACACTTTTTACTTTTTCATTGATCACGACAGAATGACTGGCATTATATGTACCCCATCACTAACCCACAAACAAATGAAAAAATGACCAAAGCATATATAACAGTTAAACTGAGTTATCAATTTGATAGACTTGGGAGTCACCTAAGGGATTAGTAAAGCACACTTCTGGGTGCATCTGGGTGGATCATGGAGGTGTGATTTTGGGGTCCATATCTGGTGCCTGGTCCCTTCCTCTCTGCCACTAGTCCCATACTCTGCTTTCCAGCTGCCATGAACTAAGTAAACAGCTTTGCACTACTGAGCTCTTCTGTCATGATGTTTCTGGTTTGGAGCCAGTGAAGCAAGGCCTAAATCCACTAGAACCATGAGCCAAATAAATCTCTTTTCCTTTAGTTGAGCATGTAAGATAATACATCCAACAATAAGAAAGCTGACTGATACAGCATATGCAATAGCTAGTTTAGATATTGGACAGCAAGCAGGGTAAAACCATTATTACTGACTTTTAAAAATGAATGGGGTGACTTCAGCAATCAATCAGGAGACGCTTTTCAGACCACAGCACAGGAAGCTGTCACTGACATAGAACACGCCAGTTTCACTGACTTAAGGAAGCAGTTTGGAGAAACAGAGATTCTTAAAATCTCTAAAGAAGAGTAGAAAAGAAGACATAGCTGCATAGAAACATGCGATGCAGGACAGAGTATGGAGGGCTGGTAACACAGGCAGTAAAAGAATTTATCAACAGTCAAGGAATGTAGAAAATACAATGGCTTATTCAGATTAGAGTACACTGCCAATAGAGAATGCAGGCACGTTTCCAAGAGAGGAATTGTGCAGAGTGAGAGACTGAGGTTTTTAAAAGGGATTGAAGATGTGGCAAGGAGCTCAGTTAGCAAATCTAGATATCTCAGGAATGTTTCTTTTGGGGCGCCTGTTTCTGCTGATGCTTTTGAAACATCTTCACTGTTTTTAAAGTTGTACACTAAAGTTGAAAACTGTCAAGGCCTTTCACTCAGTCCTCACAAAAAGCCCTTCAGGCTTAGATAAGAATGTCTGTACATTTTAACATCTTTTTTGGGAAAGATGGGGTATTAGATCATTGAAAAGAAAAAAATGGTTTTCATATGCATTTTTATCTTAAGCTGTTTGTAGTCAGCATTACTGAAGTACACACTAGGCTGGATTGTATCACTGGAGACGTTTGGGTGCTGAGAATTTTAACTCTCTTGTCACCACAAGACGGAGCTCCAAACACCTGCATACAGGTCCCCTTGAGTCTGTTGCTGAGTATAAAACCGTGCATGTATAGGATGAAAGTCCATGAGGCCCCACAAGAAAAACTGAAGAGCAAAACTCTCAGAGTTCATACAGGGTTGTACAACACTTGAATTCTGACCATCTGGAGTGAAGAGATCTTATTGAATACTTGAGGTAGTAAACAGAAACTTTTCAGGATCCTACCCTAGAAGTGCAGCCCTAGTAACAATGTTGCTTTAGACTCAATCACATCAAAACTGGACAACAAACTCAGATGCATGGAACTGACCATTCAGTAATCCAACTTCTCACCAAAACAAACTTTGGTACTTCTTAGAGGAAGACCACAAAATCCAGAAACTCAAAAATAAAACACTGAATCATGACTAGGCAGATATGAAAATGTTATCCAAGCTGGGGGTGGGAGGTGTCAACATAAACCAACAAGCATGTAGTAGATACGATGGAATTGGCAGCCTATGATGTTACGTTTCTTATTTGTATTTACAGGCCTTAAGAAAAGCATGTATACAATAGAGAAATACAATTATTAAGAAGACCACACAGAAGCAAAATGGAAAATACACTATGGGGAACTAATAACAAAATAGGCACTGCAGAAGAAAAGTTTAGTAAACAGGAAGGCTTAGCAAATAAAAACTACTCAAGCTAAAGCACCTAGAAAAGAAGTCTTTACACACCTAGGAGAGCATCAGTAACCTATGGAACAGTATCAAGTGGGCTAACGTATGTGAAATTAGAGGAACAAAGCATGGAGAGATGTACAGAAAAAATATTTGAATGACCAGATATTGTCTAAATTTTATGAAAATTATAAATGTACATATGCAAAGATCTCGATAAACCTCGAATGGGATTTTTTTAACAATGCCAGAATATTGGAGAACCTTGCTGTGAGCCCTAATCTCCTGCCAGGTGTTATGGCACATGGCCAAAAAGAAAAAAAGAAAAAGAAAGAGAAAAAGTGGCAGTACAGTGGGGATCCGGGATGACCAGGCATTCACCAGGAACAAAAGGACACAAGGCAGCCAGAACAATTCAACTGGCAAACAAAAGTCTTTGGCAAAATTTGGCTTCCATTGGAAAATTCCACATCAGGAACAAACATGACCAAGACCATCTTCCCTACAGAAGCACAAATGTGGCTTCTTCCCCAAAATCATAAAACAAATTAAGCTTATAGATGGAGGTACCACTGTAAATAAATGTGTGAATAAATTTAACTGTTCTCCTTTTTGTTAAGGTTTAAGACACAGCCACTTAAAAACAAAGTAATGGCAATGAATTACATGGTTACTAACATGTGTGGGAGTAAAAGATTTGAAAACAATAGCACAAAGTATGAAATGGGAAATAAAGATGCACTACAGTAAAGTTCTTACATTACATATGATATGGTATAATAATATTTGAAGATAAACTTGCTGTGTTAAAATCTTACATTGTAGGCCCCCTCCTCACTCCAGGACCAAGGGGCTGCAGGAATCATTAACCCTGCCCCCCTCCTCTCCTCCTCGATCCAGGACCTAGGGGCCCCCGAGATCCTCTGCCCTGCACCCCTCCTTGCTCCAGGACCCAGGATCCTCAGCCCTGCCCCTTCCTCACTCCAGGACCTAGGGGCTGCAGGGATCCTTGGCCCTGCCCCTCTCCTCACTCCTCGGACCTAGGGTGCCAGCAGGATCATGGGTCTCCCCTTCTTCCTGCGCCACAACCTTGGAGACCAGCAGGATCATCGGTCACTCTCCCTCCCCACCCAAAAGACCACAACAGCCCACAGACAATTAGCAACACTGTCCACCACCTGCAGAACATTTATGGGCTGGTAGGAGCCTCAACAACCCCTCACTCACACAGAGGACCTCAGCAGGCTTACCACAGTGTGGTAAGTTTCCCCCTCAAACAGAGGACCTCAGTGGTAAACAGGAGCAGCAGTAAACTCTCCCCACCACCAGCTGTAGGTCCTTGGTGAGTCTGGCAAGATTGTGGGTGAGTCCTTCTTCCATACAGAGAACACCAAGTGGGTTGAAGAGAGTGCCAACAAGGCCTCCGCCAACATGGAGGAAATCAAAAGGGCCCACCAGACACCCAGTGACATAGTAGGGTCCCAGATGAGGTGCACGCTATAGCCAGGTAGATCTGTCAGCCTGCATCATCCTGAAGCCATAGTAACAATAGGAGCTAAGAGCTGACTTACATCAATACTCCTAGGCTAGTCAGCCTAGAAAGAATATAGGACCCACCCAACAGGCCCTGCAGGAGAAACTCAGGTGACTGGCCACCACCTTCGTTGTGGGACCCAGCAATTGGACAAACATCAACCACACAGTAGGACCCTAAGACACACACAATGGACAGTTGGGATTGAAAAGACTAAAATACTGACCCAAGAGGTGAAAATGACAAAACGAGAAAGGAAAATGCAACCTCAAACATCCAGTCCATCGGGAACAAGTACAGGAGACATCAAAATAGAAGATATTAGTAGTCATACACCTGAAATTTCTGAAAAGATAGCAAGTGAAATAAAGAAACAAATCCATGAGGCTACAGAGGAAATCAGATTAGAAATAATCTCTCACATAAAGAAAGAAATAACAACCTTAATAAAGGAGTTGCTCAGCATAGCTAGAGAAGACATAGATAAAAAGTACAGGAGCATGGGAAATTGATGGAAACCTTAAATGAACAATATAGAAAAGAAGTAGAATGCATGAAACAAATTCAAAGAGATATCCAGGAAATAAAAAATTCTGTTGAAAACTGGCAAAACCATTTGAATGAAGCTGAGGATGGAATTGCGGACCTTGAGGACAGGATTGCAGCTAGCAATTATGAAAGGAAAGAACATCTAAAAGTGACAAGACAGCATGAAATGACAATTCAACAGCTTCAAGATGATGCAAAAAGGAGCAATATAAGATTAATAGGCATCAATGAAGATGCAGGAGTTGACGCAAATGACATTGATAAACTATTCACAGAAGTAATAGCAGAGTTTCCCAAACATGGGAAAGGAATCAGATATACAGGTAAGAGAGGAAGATAGAACAAACAGTCATAATAAAAATAAATCTACACCCAGACGTATAATAAAGATCCCAGAAATCCAGCATAAAAACAGAATACTAAAAGCTGTTAGAAAAAAGACCCAACTCACCTATCAAGGAAAGCCTATTAGAATCACAGTAGACTTCTCAGCACAAACCCTCCAGTCAAGATGAGCTTGGAGCAAAGTGTTTCAAGCCCTGAAAGAAAACAACTTCCAACCCAGATTGATGTACCCTATAAAACTTTCTTTGAAAATTAATGGAGAAATAAGATACTTCGTGACAAAGAACAACTGAAGAAATTCATGTCCACCACACCAACCTTGGAAAGAATACTGAAAGACATACTAGATAGAGACACAAATAACTTCAATTTCCAGAACAATAACCGAAAGAAACCACCAGACAGGGTAAGCAGTTAAAAAGCGGGGGAAAACAGGAAACCAACAACAGGAAAATAGCGTGACAAAGTTGAGCCAGTACATATCAATTATATCCATCAATGTAAATGACCTCAATCCACCAATTAAAAGAAATAGGTTGACAGAATGGAACAAGAAACAGGATCCAACAATATGCTGTATACAGGAGGCACATCTGACTCAAAGGGAAACTCAGACTAAAAATCAAAGGATGGAAAACAGTATTTCGTACAACAGGAACCCACAAAAAGGCAGGGGTAGCTATTCTATTAGCAGACAATGTGAACTTCAAACCAAAAATGATCAAAAGAGATAAAGAAGATCATTACATACTTGTTAGTGGAAAAATTCAAAAGGATGAGCTAACAATCATAAATATATATATGCACCCAATATAGGAGCACCCAACTATATAAGACGAATGCTAATAGACATGAAAAACCAAATACACAGTAACAAAATTGTAATAGGGGACACCTTAATACCTCACTGTCACAAAGAGATAGATCAACTAGACAAAAAGTCAGCAAAGAAATAACAGAACTGAATCAAACCTGTGAATAAATGGATTTAGTAGATGTTTACAGAGTGCTCCATTCAAACTTATCAGAATACACATTCTTCTCAGCTGCACATGGGACTTTCTCTAAAATAGATCATTTATTAGCCCATAAAACATCCTTAAGTAAATGCAAAGGGATTGAAATTATCCCATGCATATAATCTGACTGTAGTGCACTGAAGTTGGAAATTAATGGCAAAAGAAACTGTAAAACCTACATAAACACATGGAAATTGAATAACAACCTCTTGAAAAATCAGTGGGTTACGGGTGAAATTAAAGAAGAAATTAAACAATACCTACAATTCAATGAAAATGCAGATACATCATACTGAAACATGTGGGACACAATGAAAGTGTTCCTAAGAGGGAAATATATAACAAATTGTCACATCAGGAAAACAGAATGAGCAAAAATAAAAAACTTAATACTACACCTCAAGCTTCTAGAAAAAGAAAGCAATTCAAGCCCAAAGCTCATAGAAGAGAGGAAATTATAGAGATCAGAGCAGAAATTAATGCAATTGAGACTAAGAAAACAATACAAAAATTTAATGAATCAAAGAACTGGTTCTTTGAGAGAATAAACAAAACTGATAAACCTCTAGCCAACCTTATCAAGAAAAGGAAAGAAAAAACTCAAATTCATGTGATAAGGAATAAAAAGGGTGAGATTACTACAGATCCCATGGAAATTCAGAAGATCACGAATACCTACTTTGAAAACCTTTACTCACATAGGGTGGAAAACACAGAGGAAGTGGACAGATTTCTAGAAACATATGAATTACCAAAGCTGAATCAAGAAGATACAGCAATTTTGAATAACCCAGTATCAGCTAGTGAAATTGAAAATGTGATTAAAAACTTACCAACAAAGAAAAGCCCATGTCCTGATGGATTCACAGCTGAATTCTATGAGAAATTTAAAGAAGATTTAATGCCAATACTCCTTGAACTTTTCAATGAAATTGAAAGGGAAGCAATTCTTCCTAACTCATTCTTGGAGGCAAGTATTACTCTGATACCAAAACCAGAGAAAGATCCAACCAAAAAGAAGAACTATAGACCAATCTCCCTAATGAACATCGATGCAAAGATTCTCAATAAAATACTGGCAAATAGAATGCAGCAAATCATCAAGAAAATTATACATCATGACCAAGTGAGATTTATCCTGGGAATGCAGGGATGGCTTAACATACACAAATCAAGAAATGTAATACACCACATTAACAGAGCTAAAGACAAAAATCACATGATCAACTCAATAGATGCAGAAAAAGCTTTTGATAAAGTCCTTGTTCATGATAAAAACCCTACAAAAACTTTGAGTAGATAGTATCTACCTCAATCTGGTAAAATGCCATATTTGACAAATCAATAGCCAACATTATACTAAATGGGCAAAAACTGAAAGCTTTCACTCTAAAATCAGGAACAAGACAAGGATGTCCACTATCACCACTCCTACTCAACATAGTTCTGGAAACATTAGCTAGAGCAATTAGGCAAGAGAGAGAAATAAAAGGAATAAGGATAGGAAAGAAATAAGTTAAATCATCACTATTTGCAGATAACATGATACTCTACATAGAAGATCCCAAAAACTCTATCGAAAGACTTCTAGAGTTAATAAGCAAATTCAGCAATGTAGCTGGATACAAAGTCAACACTCAAAAATCAATAGCATTTCTGTACACAAACAGCAAATTCACTGAAAGAGAAATTATGGAAATGACACCTTTCACAATAGCATCCAAAGCACTGAAATACTTAGGAATCAACCTAGCAAAGGATGCAAAAGACCTATACATTGAAAACTATAGTATTCTAAAAAAGGAGATTGAAGAGTAAGTCAGAAAATGGAAAAATATTCCCTGCTCTTGGTTAGGAAGAACCACCATTGTGAAAATGGCCATACTCCCAAAACTGTTACACAGATTTAATGCAATTCCCATCAAAATTCCATTAACATATCTTACAGATCTAGAGAAGACATTCCTAAAATTCATTCGGAAACAGAAGAGACCTAGAATAGCAAAGACAATCCTGGGCAACAAAGGCAAGGCAGGAGACATCACAATCCCTGACTTGAAATTATACTGCAAAGCTACAGTGATAAAATCAACACAATACTGGCAAAAAACAGACTTGAGGATCAATGGAACAGATTAGAAGGTGCAAACACAACTACAAAGACACTTAGCCACCTTATCTTTGACAAAGGGGCTAATCGTGTATACTGGAAGAAAGATAATCTCTTTAATAAATGGTGCTGGAAAAATTGGCTTTCCACATGCTAAAGACTGAAACTAGACCCATGCCTATCACCATGCACTAAACTAAGGTCAAAATGGATCAAAGGTCTAAATATTAAAACAGAAACACTAAATCTATTAGAAGACAAGGTAGGTAGAAATCTTGAAGACATAGGGTTAGGCAAAGAGTTCATGAACAAAATGCAAACCGCACAGGAATTATTTCAAAGAATCAACAACTGGATCTCTTCTTATTAAAAAGATTTTCTACTTCAAAAGAAATCACCAACAGAGTGAAGAGGAAGCCCACAAAATAGGAAAGAATTTTAGCCAGCTGTACCTCAGACAAAGGACTTACATCTAGAACAAATAAAGAATTGAAAAACATTAGGCCCCTCAAATTCAAAGACCCAATTCAAAAATGGGCATCTGACATGAACATGAACTCAGAGGAAGAAATACAAATGGCAAATTAAATACATGAAGACATGCTCAACATCACTGGTCATTCAAGAAATGCAAATTAAAACAACACTGAGATTCCATCTCACTCCAGAAAGAATAGCTTCCATCAAGAAATCAACTGATACCAAATGTTGGCAGGGTTGTGGGGAAAAAGTAACACTTCTCCATTGCTGGTGGGAGTGTAGACTGGTGCAACCACTGTGGAAATTAGTGTGGAGATTCCTCAAAAACTAAGATTGGAAATCCCATTTAATTCAGCTATTCCCCTTCTGGGTATTTTCCCAGAAAAATTGAAAGCTTCATGCCACAGTGATATATGTGCACCCATGTTTATAGCAGCACAATTTGTAATAGCTAAATCTTGGAAACAACCAAAATGCCCATTAACCATAGAATGGATAAAAAAGATGTGATATTTTTATAGAATGGTATTTTACTTAGCCATAAAGAAGGATAATCTTGAGGTTTTTATAGGTAAATGGAGGCAACTTGAGACCATACTCATAAATGAAGTAAATCAAGCTCACATTTATAAATATCATAGTCTCCCTAGTATAAAAATAATAAAAAATAAAAATCTGAAGCAGTAATAAGATCCTAAATATACAATAGATATTGTAATAATGAAGGAGAAAGAAAGAGCTCAAAAGGACAGAACAACTAGGATAGGAGAAAAGAGAAAAGGAAGAAAGGAAAATATTATATGTATGTTGGTAAACACATATAAATGTACATATATATGTATGCTAGATAGATAACTTTACTACTAATCTCTGTTAGTTCATCAAAAAGAACAGTTTGTGCTGTCATTGTTTGACTGATCACTTTTGTGCCTTGATTTTATAACCTGAACAACAACTTCTAAGACAACAATATGCAATATATTAACTAATGTTGATTCCCTTTTTTTTGAAATTCTGTATCATTTCTATCCTTTTTTTCTGTTTTGCTTTTTTAAAAATAAATAAAAATTTTTAAAAATCATATGTTGCAGGTATAGAAGGTCCTCTAAATATAAACTTTAAAAGAAATATAACTAATATGATAATGGGTACAAGGGATGAAAACCACACACCATTCAAAAAGTGACAAGAAAAAAAATGAAGTAGTAAATAAACAGTACTTATTAGAGTTGGTAAACTTAAATCTAATCATAATATTACATACAAATAACCTAAACATTCACATTAAAAAGCAGAAATTGTCATACTACATAAAAGTTTTTTAAACTACTTTATAAGAAAAGCATTCATTTTATACATGAAAGATAAAAATTAGTTTAAAAGATGAGAAAAGATACACCATGCAAACAGTAATTATAGAAAAGGAAGAGCAATTATATTAATAGCATCAATGTAAGCATCAGGACAAGAATGTTAAAAGAGACCCAAAAGGACGTTTTATGAAACATTTCTAAAGATACATATGCATCAAATTACCAAATGACAGAGCTTCCAAATACAGGGCCCAAGAACAAAGAAAACCAAAGGAGAAATAGACGAGTCTCTGAATCAATAAAATTATAGACTTGCAGGACACCATTTGAGCGCACTGATATTTACAGAACGTTTGACCCAGCAGCAGGAGGATACAGATGCTTTGGGAGCTTACATGGAACAGAGTGTGTACTGAACCACAAAATAGGTCTCAAATTTTTTTTTTTCTTTTAGGTATTGAGAAGTGAACCTGGGACCTCACTATCAGAGGTAAGAACTCTACCAAGTTACCTCTTCAGCTCAAGACATTTTAAAGGGTTAAAATCTTATTGATTTTAACCACAAAATAACTAAACAAACATCAGTAACCAACAGATACCTATATAATTACTAAATATTTGCAGACAAAACAACTCATGGGTCAAAGAAATCACAAGTAAATTTTTTTAAATACATTAAAGTGAATGGCAACAAAAAGACAATATATCAAATTCGTTGACTTTTTAAGTAGTAAATATTAATTTCAGGAAAATTTATTCTAATTACCTAGGAAAGAATAAAATAATGACTTACTGCTTTCCTTCTAGCATTTTGGAAAAAATGGCGAGTAAATTCCCAAATAAGATGAACATATATAACAAATATGAACTTGGGAATCATTTTCTGATAAAGACAATTTTTGGAGAAAAATCTAAAAACACAGAAATAGATTCTTTGAAAAGACTAATGAAATCAATAAATCTTTAAGAAAAGTGATAAAGAAAAAAAGGACATGTCTCAAACCACAAGCATCAAAATTTTAAAAAAAGAATATTGCTACAGATCCTATCAAAATGTAAAGCATAATAAGAAAAATTATTAATAATAATATGCCAGCCGGGCGTGGTGGTGCACGTCTTTAATCCCAGCACTCGGGAGGCAGAGGTAGGCGGAGCGTTGTGAGTTCGAGGCCGGCTTGCGCTACAACGCGAGTGCAAGGCCGGCCTGAGCTACATAGTGCGACCCTGCCTCAAAAAACCAGGACCCAGAGTTTGGCTCAGTGCCTTAAGCGCCTGTCCTGGCAGGCGCAAGGTTGTGAGTTCAATGCCCGGTGCCGCAAAAAAAAAAAAAAAAATAATAATAATAATAATAATAATATGCCAATAAATTTGACAATTTGGACAAAATGGTCAAATTCTCTTAAAGACACAAATCACCAAAACTAAGGCAGAAAGAAGCACAAAATTCTGATAATACTGTATCTAACAGACAAATTTAATTCTCATTAAAAACCTTTCCACAGGGAAAACTCCAGACCATATTGTTTCACTGGCAAACGCTATTCCCCATTTAGATTTTTTAAAAAGATAGCAATCTTACACACATACTTTCAGCAAATAGTGGGAGCACTTCTCAACTCATTCCTTGAAAACAGTGTGACCTTGACAGCAAAATCAAATTCCTAAAAAATTAAAATATAGACTAATGCTTCTCATAAATGTTCATGAAAAAGTCTTTAAAAATATAAATGAGGCCGAGCATGGTGGCACACACCTGTAATCCCAGCACTCTGGAGGCTGACGCAGGAGGATTGCTGCAAGTCCAAGGCCAGCCAGGGATACAAAGTGAGTTCTAGGCCAACCTGAACTGTATAGTGAAACTCTGTCTCAAAAAAAAAAAAAAAATCCAGCACTGCATACCAAGAATCATGATCCAGTGAGTGATAGGCAGAAGGGCAAAGTTGCTGTCACGTGTAACCAGTTTCCCTCAGCCAGCTGTGCTCCTGGTCACATTGCCCCGTTACTCCTGATGTCTCCTTCTGTCATCCCCTCTCCTTGTTCATTCCACAGAGGTTTGTTGAAGATCTATAGTGGCCAGGCAGATATGAGGCAACAGATGCACAAGCTGAATAAGCCACCATGGCTTTCCTTAGGTCCCTCATCATGCAGTGTAGACACCTGACACACAAGAAAATGAATATAAGAAGAAAGCGGCCACAAGAAAAGTGGCCAGGAGAAATAGCTCATGCCTATAATCCCAGCATTCCAGCAGACTGAGGCAGGAGGATTACAAGTTTGAGTCCTGCCTGGGCAACTTGGTGAGACCTTGTCTCAAACTAAAAAACAAAAAAAGGGTTGAGGATGTAGCTCAGTGGAAAGGCCCTGGCTTCATTCTCCAGTGCTGGAGAGAGAGAGTGTTGGGACAAAGTGCTTCGGAAGGACAGATGTGGAGGGGACTCATTTCCTATGATGGAGGCTATGGAAAGGAAGTGGTGCCATGAAAGCCAAAAGACAGGCAGGTTCAGGGAGTCCTGCCATGTGTCCTTTGGATCCACATGCTGTCAACCACATATATTCAGTATGCACTTTGCTTTTTAACAGCACCAGTGGTGGTGTGGACAGAAATGCCCAACACACCTCTCCCTGAGGATGCTCAGAAAGGATTCTGGTGGGACTCGGCCCACCGCGCAGTCTACAGATGACACCTTCAGGGGCCTGTTCTTTTGCACTTGCCAAGGGTGAGGGCAGTGTATGCAGGGACAGCATGGCAAAGGCACAGAGGGATGTGGGGGGAGCAGAGGTGCGGGGAGGGAGGGTATAGAAAGGGTATGAAGGAGAAAGAGGTTGGTGACCTGCAGACATTAAACCCCAGGGTAAATACAGTCTGTGTGAATCCCAAAGGCAGGGGTTCTCACTAGGGGGCCTGTCCTGAGATGTCCAGGAGCCAGCTGGGAGTCAGGGACAGGCCAGGGTGGGTCCTCCCTTCTTCAACTTGAGAAGCTGTGCTGTTATTAGTTTTAAATTTGTCAAAACCAACTTGAGAAAAGGGGAATGATCCATAATAATATAGACTAATTATTAAATATATCTAAGGTCATGTTCAGCAAGAACTTAGACTGTTGGCATCCAAGATGTAGACTGGAGGAGACCAATGTCCTTTATCCAGTCTCCTGGATTCAGAGCTATGTCCCCCCCATATGGAGGTCCCTGGGGGCCAGGAGGCAGATACCCCAGAATGGAAGATGCTTTGGCTGTTTTGAATCCCACCACCCTCTGAACATTCCTGTGTTACATCAAAAGCCAGTGCCATGCTGGGACAGAGCAGCTGGTCCTTAGGGATACAGAACCAACTTTGGACGTGGTTCTTCCTATCACTGAGTGTAGCTCAGTCTCCACAGGTGGGCCCAGGATCTAAGAGCTAATTAAGGACAATGCTATTATTCTGTGAGACCCAGACCCTCCCCTGCTGCCACCTTAGCCACTGACACTGGGTGGTGTGCCTAAGGACAGTACAATAAATCAGCCCTGGGCAGCTACATAAGCTCTGATTCACTGCAAGAGACCATAGGCCTCCTAACACGGAATATACCCACACCTGGAAATGTCCTTAACAAAACCCTACTGATGACTCCCACTGTGTCTCTGAGCCAAAGGTGAAACTGTAAAAAGCATCAATTTCTCACGATGGAGCTAGGAGGCCAAGGCCAAAACTAGTGTGGGGGATATGTGGTGTGAGAAGGCAGATTTCACCACGCAGCTGTGGATCGTTTCTGGTGGTAGTTCTTCCCTACTGAAGACAGACAGCCCTCTGAGTAGCAGAAGACTTGTATTTCATTGAGGACATGTTAGGCAAAGGTCAGTGATGCTTCTTGGAACCTCTGCAGACCCCAGGGCAGATGAACTGGCTAAGAAGCCTGCAAGGATCCAGCTAAAATCAGGCAGCTGCAGACAGACACTGGATACACAATTGATTTCCAAAATGGTGCTTCACCAAGAGAACCTAACTGGCTTCTGTGTTCTTTATGACAAGAGGTCTTTTGTTATGAAACTGTTCCCTCCAGGGTAACGGAGCTACTAGGGGACAAGCCGGGGATTGGCCAAGAGTTGGGGTGGGTATATTAATCAGTGATGGAGACTTTTGTGGTCTAAACATTCATGTTGGCCTGGTCCTTAGGTCACCATCTCTGGAGTCCCTAAGGAAGTGCCAAGTGCACACACCCAGTTGCTGACCAGGGCAGTGACCTCAGGTATCCACCTCTTCGGCCTCCTGTGAAAAGTGTAACAGTGGAGCTGCATCAGGGGCTTGTGAGGTTCTGGTGGGTTAACAGATGCAAAGGAGGACCTGGCGCAAAGGATCCAGCACTGACTCAAGAGGCGATCACTGTCACCCTCTGCACCGAGTACCCACTGCATACCCTCCACTGCCCACGTGTCTGCCATCCCTGTCTCCTTCAGTTCCCAAACTGCCTCTCCAAGTGTAATTTCCATATCAAGGGTGAATCACAGACAGGAGACTGAGGCTCAGTTAGCTAAGCAAATGGCTGCATGGGCTAGGAGATAGTAGTGTAAGTTTCAAGCCTAGCCTAGGTGAAGTACTCAAAGTGTGACCACTAGACTAGCAACACATGCATGTCCTAGGACCTTCTTAGAAATACAGACTTGGGCCTGGGTAGACCACTGGGAGTGATTTAGCAAGGTTTCAGGGTTTCCTATGCTCCTTCCATTCGGAGCAGCCTGGCACACCTCTTCCTCCCACTTCCACCCAACCAGGCCTCCTCCATCTTCTGGGGCCTTTTCCCCTCTGCCTGGCCAGCTGCCACCCCTTCCTGCTTCTGGCCTCGTGGCCTGCCATGTGCCTCTCTGTCCAGCTGCTAGAGCAGCACGCCTCCTGGGATCTGCCATAGGTCCCTGGATCATAGTGATCTGTGACAATGTCTGCTCTCAATGGTTCGCCCAGCCTTGTAGCTTTTCTGATAGTTTTGAGAGACACACTGGCTTGGGGAGAGGAGGACCAAACTAAGAGCTGAGCAGAGCCACTGCAAGCCTAACATTTCCAAGTTGAGATCTTGGCAAGGCAGTCAGGTGCTCTGAGCCTTGGTCTCAGGGTAATTCTACCTTTCAAGGCTACTGGGATTTTAGGGGATGGGACAGGGGCAGGAGAAGATACACTCATTCTCTAAGAAACTGTGAGCAACTGAGCATGGGTCAAAATGTGGGAGTTGGGGACAGAAGGAGATGGGGCAGAGTTGGTGATATTCTCAAATGTTTCATGTGCCCTCTAGGACCCAGGGTGGAGAGAGATGTTCATTATCATTGGCCCCCAATAATGAAGGGGGGAATCACACCAGGTTGCCAGTTACCCATATCTTTTGACCAGGCCCCACTTCCAACAGCACACTTGGCTCTGGACTCATCCTCAGATTAATCTACTGCTGAGTGCAGCAGCCCCATGATCCAATAACCTTATAAAAGTACAACCTCTGAACCCATAAGGCCTTTGGGGGACCTCTAGATTCTAGATCTAAATCGTAATACTGCCCTCAAAGGATTTACAGTCTACTGGTAAAATAAACTTTTAGAGAATCAAATGGGCTCATAAAACAGTCCGTGCCAAGAAGCCACAGGCAGAGCCTAACCTTGGGGTTAGCAGCATTGTGCTCTAGAACCAGACAGCCTGCATCAACTCCTGGCTCCCTGTGACAGCAGTGTCACCTGGAGCAAATCACTTACCCCTCTTTGCCTTGATTTCCTCATCTGTAAAATAGGGACGACAGACTGGCCTCTCAGGTGTGTTGTGAAACTTGTACCAGTGAGTGTAAAGCTCACAGGGCAGTGTCCTGACACGGCAAGAGCTTAAAATCATTCTTTCTGGTGTTATTTCTGCAGTTTTCAATCACGTAACTGTTGACAGTTGACAGCTTAGGTTTGACTACTCACATAATTGACTTGGAGGAAGTCTGTAAAAGGACAATGAAGTAACCCAAAATCATGTCACCAGTGAGGATGCAACAGTTAGCTACTACAATAAAAACACTGTTTCAAAAAAGTTACCCCAAAGATCAATGACTTTAAAGAAAAATCCAAATTTGAGACCACATATCTCTGTCACCTGCCACCTCACTACCCACAGGCCACACTCCACTGCTGTCACGTGCACATCCTAAGCCCCTGTCCCAATACTGAGTAAGTCACATGACTGAGCCCAAGGACAAAAATGGAAGAAATGCCCTTTTCCCATGACAGTGGGAGAACTGCAAATTTATGTCACAAAAGTCACAGGTGACAGATAGGGTGCGGTAGCTCTTCCGTTACTACAGTGAAATACCTGAGGCTCGGGGCTTTGTCAAGAGATTTAGCTCAGTTCTGGATGTTTCAGGCCATGGCACCTGGCTTAGCTCAGCCTCAGTGAGGCTGACCTTCTGGCCACATAACAGATGGCAAACGGCATCACAATGGTAGAAGATAGGAAACTAGAAATGGGGAGGGGCCAACAATGACTTCTCATGAGGCCCCACCTCTTAAAGGACCCTCCACTTCTTCATATTGCCACACGTAGGACCAAGCATTCCACACATCAAATTTTGGGAACACATTCAAACCATGGGGGTGGAGATCACATGCAATAACTTACCATGAGGGGAAAATTCAGAACTGGCAAGGAAGCCAGGCATGCAAGTTGCATACCTATAGTCTCAGCACTCTACTAAGAGCATCAAAAGTTTGAGCCCAGCCTGGACAACTTATCGACTTAGCAAGACTGTCCCAAAAGGGATGTGGGGGCTCAGGTTGTGAAGTCCCTAGGTTCAATACCCAGTAGTGTGAAAAAAAAATTTTAAATGGTGCAGAAAAGCTTTAATGATCTTTCTGGCTGTTCCAGGACTGAGGGCATTAACCTGTTCCAGGTCACTCCAGAGGGGAAACTAAGAATGATTAAAGAAGAATCTGTGGGTTGGGTCCCTCATTTCCAATTGTTCTGGCTGTTCCCAGCTGTTCTGGCTCACCTGCAGTCCCGCACTTGCAACCCTCCCCCTGCCTCTGCCATGATGTGTTAAAGGACTGATGGGCTGATGTCTTGGTTGGAGACTCTGTGTCCTATTTGAGGCTACAACTAAACTGAATCAGGGACAGTGCTTTGGAGAACTCTGAGCTGCTTGGCTGATTCCCAGCTGAGACCCAAGGAGCTCACTTGGCTAAAGCAATTACCCTCACTCAGACTTAGAGTTGTCATATGGAGTCTCATTTCTCAGAAAAACCATCCCACACCAGCCCCCATCTACTCATGAAGTCAGTGGATTAGTAACACAGATGTGTCCTGCTTGTTGGATGAGGAGTGGTCAGAAGTCTATCATTTGCCTAAGGGTGATTCCTTATACTTGGGATTCAGGGTAGCCCCAATCCTGGCTCTGGCACATGTCACCAACACCATACAAAGTCAGTGTTAAAACCAATACTCCAGGGGACAAATTTCCATGCTCAGGAAAATAAAGCTAAATGTAAAACACCAGAATCTATCAGCATTAAATTAGTACTCATTTACAGGTACACCTGCCAGTGTACGCAAAGTGAGCCACAAAAGCCTTTTAGAGTCATAATTGTTTTTATGGCCTTACACGTTTGGTAAATTGAAATGAAAACAATCTCCATTCCACATCCCATCTTTTCTCCCTCAATTCAAGATGACATCTATTCTTTTCAAGGTCGTGTTTAAAGAGTCCATATTTCTTAAGCCCCAAGTCGTAAAACCACATCTTTCACTAATTTTGGCTGTTCTCTGTCGGCTCCAGTTCCTACACAGAACTCCAACTTCAGCTTCGGCCTTCATCAACGTGGTCCAGAGCAGAGCCAGCGACTGAGGGAAGAGCTGGTTTTCCTCCTCACTCTGATCTTCTATAGATGTCATTTCCATTGCGTTTCTAAAGATGGGTTGCAGAAGTGAAGATATCTCTCGGCCTCAGTTTAACAGTAGAGATGGAGAAGAAAGGACAGCGACAGGAGGAGAACACTGACAGAAGACTGCAGGGCGCTGACACTACTGCTACTGCCGCCAGCCGCCGGTGGTTGTGCTGCCGGTGTAGTGGCGTCGGCATCCAATTGCAGAGGCAGAAGCACAGCCAGGAGCAGCAGCCCCAGGCCCAGCCTAAACATCATGCTTCCTCCCATGCCTTGGTGCGCGTCGGGTTCCCCGCTCCTTGCGCCAGGTGCCGGAAACCAAAAGCAAATGGCAGATGCAGGCGAAATGTTGAAACAGCACTGGCGACCGGTCTTATACAGCAAGGGCATCATAATGCAGTGACGTCACAGAGCCGTCGGCACGCGCTTGCCCCGCCCCCTGCAGAGGCCAGGCTGGGGCAGACGCTGCACCAGGTGCACAGGATCACAGGCAGGATGCTTAGTACTGGGACTAGACATTCAGAGCTTTCGATGTTCACAACGCCCAGGCCCCATAACTTAGAAACATAAATAAGGTTTCCAGTCTGTTTTTGAAAGTTGTTAGCACAGAGCAAGAAAAGCAGTTTATACCCAGGGATCATTGTCCATGTTTTGTATGCTTTTTTGCAATGCACAGACACCTTAGACTATATAGATTTATTTTGTATTTTCAACGTTTTTAAAGAAACACATTCACACATAAAACTGTGCTGTTTTACCCTCACTGTAAGTTGTAAAGATTCGTAGAATTATAGTGAAAAAGAAAACGAGATTTCTGTTTTTTCAAGTTTTCTACACTGACTGTACATACATGGAGATCAAATCAGTAAGCTTGGAGTGAGGAGAAGGGAATATTTTGTGGCACTGAAATTAGAATAAACTAAGGTGAAATTGCTTTTTAAAAGATCAGAAAAAGTTGACACTGAAAAGTAAATAATGACATGGTTCATGGTTAATAATGAGTACTTATAGCCTGAATAGGAAGTGATCTTTTTTGGAGGACCAAAATGAGTGAAAAGTAATATGTTTCCTGATGTTTGAAAGTTGGGGTATGATTTTAATAAGAAATTTAATAGAAGTTTTAAAATCTTTGCTTGCATTTCTGCATGGCTTGAGGAGATGTTTTAAAGTTCCTCACTATCTTGTCATTTACTTTTCAGTATGTAAATATTTTCTTTGTATTCCAGAAAATGAAAACCTACTTTCTCTTTGCTTACTCCTAATTGGATTTCCTCTTTAGGAATCTGTCTCTTTTTCTGAGCATTTGGAGGTTGCTGAAGAATTCTCAAATTATTTTTTGCCACTTAGGAACTGATCTCACACTAGCTGGATCCCCTCCTGTATATAGATTATTTTTGCAGAAAGAGATGTGAAGTGTGCCATCTGAGGAGGCAGGAACCTTCCTGGGGACCCCAGCTGCCACCACATTAGGGTAGGTACCTGCCTTCAGTCTATACCATAGTAAGAAAGAGATAAAAGCCTTAAACTGACTTCTTTGCCAGAGTGTGTCAATGGCAAAGATCCTGCTGGCTGTATCTTTTCTCCCAACTTTTTTTTTAGTATCTTTTTTTAAAAATGACAGTTTTTTTTGTTTTGTTTTGTTTTTTGGTACTGGGGATCGAACTCATGACATCATGCTTGCCAGTCTGGCACTTATACCACTGAGCTAAATTCCCAGCCCTTTTTTTTTAGTATCTTTTTAACAAATACTTCAAATCCACCTGCCTGACCCTGGCATCCTCTACTTGTCTGACCACACAGGAAACCATGATGCATGTTTTGGGTAAGGGCAGAACTTTGTGTTATTGGCTTTCTCCATCCCAGGAAACACAGAGAACACTGGGCAACCAACATATAGGAGCTTCCCCTCTACCATCTTGCATTTTGACCCTCACTTCTCAGGTGTCCTCCTCCACAACGGGGAATAAACATCGGCACTGCTCATGGTCACCCAGCAACAGAAACTCTTTCCCATTGTTACCAGGTAGCATATAAATGGGTCCTTGGTTTTTGTGATAATAGAAATTAAAACTAAAATGGCAATTAAAACTAAAATGGCAGTATGAATTCACAGACAAAAAGCTTTAATTGGAAGGTGAAAGAAGATATAAAAGACCAATTTAGCTGAGTAATATTCTATTGTATAAAAATACCACATCTTTTTTATCCATTCCACAGTTGATGGGCATTTGGGTTGCTTCCAAGATTGAGCTACTACAAATTATGCTGCTATAAACATGGGTGCACATACATTGCTGTGGCATGACATTTTCAATTTTTCTGGGAAAATACCCAGAAACAGAATAACTGGATTGAATGGGACTTCCAATCCTAGTTTTTTGAGGAATCATATGTATACAGGTATACATATATATGTATGTATGTATGCATACACAAGATACATAATTATACTACTTATCTCTGTTAGTTCATCAAAAAGAACAGTTTGTGCTTTCATTGTTTGTTTGATCATTTTTTTCATGCCTAAATCTTGTAATCTGGACAACTACGTCTTAGAAAATAATTTGCAATATATTAACTAGTGTTAATTTCTTTTTTTTTTTTTGAAATCTGTATCGTTTCTTTTTTTTTGTTTTGTTTTGCTTTTTTAAATTAAAAAAAAGACTTCAGTTTAAACAGCTAGAAAGTTCTGATTAAGAGGATCAGACTGGTCCATGCATAGCAGAAGGGACTAGTTTAATAAGGTGCTCAGATGGGCTAGGATCTCATTGCTTGGTTATTATCTCAGTCCCAGTTTCAGAGTTCTGGAGAAATCCTCATGGCTGACTGGGGGAGGTGGCAGGGGTGATTCCATCCCCATGTAATGACAGTCTTTGTGGCAGCTTTAGTCACGTGAGGCTCTGCTTTTCCTAGGACCCAGGTGACTACTGGTTCAAGAGAAGAACTGGAGACAGGCAGATGCTATGGAACCAGAAGCTGTGAAAGCTGGTAATCAGATGTTCACCCGTGAATCTTGAAAATGACCTTAGTGACTCTTGGTGTCTTTCTTTAAAGATAGGAAAACCTTTGCATACCCATATCTTGTAATCTAGGTGTTTTTTGTTTCAAAGGAGGATGAGATCAGCTAGGCAAATTTAGGACTAATAAATAAACATTGTTCTATTAGCTTCTTAAGAAATGATTAGCATAGCTAGGTCAAAGTTTTAAGGTAAAGACTGTAAAATGAAAGTCAAGCTTTTCTCTCCTTTTACTTATCTACAGGGCATCTTCAGGCTCAGGGGGAAGTCAGAGTAGTAGCAAAAACTGCTTTTAGGTCCCTGACTGCCTCAGAAGAAAACATAAATTGTGCTTTTTAACAAGTAAGAAGGGCTGAAGAGTTTGTCATTTTTCCCCTGTAGTGTTTTCTGACTATTCACAATGATTATGGAGTTCCCTGTCTTCAGCAACAGAGCCTGAACAAATCAGTCCTTTCCCAGTGTCCTTTGCAGCTTGGCTATATCATGTGACAAGTTTCCTCCAATCAGATGAACCCTCAGCTAATACTTCAGAAAAAAAGTTCTCAACTTTTCAGCTTCCATTGACTAGATGGTTTGTGTTGTGTGAAACAACATACCTGACTTGTATGACAGTTTTATTAAAAAATTCCCTTTAAGGCTCAGATATAAAGCTGCTTCTTGGAAGACTTCTCTGTTCCCTACAACCAGCAATTACTTCATCTTTCACTCAGTTTATCCTGGCTTTTATTTTATAACCATGTGCAAGACAAAGCAATGAAAGTACAGTCACCTAAAGTAAGGAAAATTGACTCAGGGACCATTGCCTTGGTCCCTTCGTGACCTTGAGCAAGCGACCAAGTATGTCTCCACTTCTCCATAAAATAGGGGTGACAGCAGCATCCCCTCGCAGGATTAAATTTTACATGTCTACATATAGCACTAAGAACGCCTGGCCTGTCACAGTCCCACAGTGTGTGATTCTGAGGCATTTAGGGTGGAGCTTCAACTTCATTGACTTTGGATAGGTGAAGCACACTTCTAGGTGTGTCTGAAGTGTGGCCTTGTGGTCGGTATCTGGCCCCTCGCCCCTTTCTCTCTGGCACTCTTACAGTGCCCTGCTTCCCAGCTACATGGTGAGCTCCATCACACCCTTTCTCCATGCTGTCTCTACCTTGGAGCCACTGAAATTGTGAGCAAATTAAACTTTTTAATTTGTGGGTGTTGGGTATGGTGTCTTGGCCATGAAAAAGGTAAAACAGACTCCATCCCACCAGAGTGGCCCTGCAAGGACATGTCTGTCATCCCTGCAGGTGATCCACCAAACACTTCAGTGTTCCCAGCTTTCCCATAGATTCAATCCCTCTGTAGTGATCCAGGCCATGCCCTTTACTGTCCCAAGCTACTCTTCTCCACTCCCATCTCATAATGCTCCCGAACCGCCCTGTGCTTGTTGGTCCCTGTACCACTGTAGCCTCCTAAGTGCCCCCTTTGCTGCCAGAGCCTCCCGCTCCTCTCACTTGCACAGGTTCCTTTCCCAGAACTTGGGAGGCCCTGAGCCCATCCTCCTGCTGAAGCAGGGCAGGGCCATGAGTCCTGTGGCGGTGGCCATGGGTTAAAATGCGAACTCTGCGTGTGGTATTCGAAGCCCCTTCTCTCTGCATCCTGCTGGCTCCCAGACTCCTGAGCTTCATCCTCCTCCAAGACAGAAAAGCTGCAGCCATCTAGATGCCTTCAGCTCCCAAGCCAAATCTTTCCCCAGGGCTTGAGCTTCTGAACAGCTAGCTCCTGGATGCTCAGTGTCCTTTCCCTTCTCCTTTTGGGGAATCTAGCTTGTCCTTGGGACTCATCCCAGAGTGACCCTGTAGAGTCAACTTTGACTTTCACCCTACCCATTAGGTAGGGCCTCCACGCTGTCTTACCTTTACTGATACAAAGTTTACAAATCCCTTTGAGCTGCTTCCTTGCTGTGGGCTGCACCGGTACTCATCCCCTGGACCAGTGGACTTTCCAGGGTTTCCTCTCATTCAAAGTCAACCTCAGTGTTTCCCTCCTCCTCCAGTAGCCTAAGATCCCTGAGAACAAACATTATATCTGGGTAATAGTGGCCTCTCAGTTTCTAGTCTAGCACATGGGGGGTGCTCCCTAATGAGATGGATTAATAAGAGCTACTCTTCATTAAGCTTCAACTGTGTAGCAGGCATTGTTTAATTTGTCCCCCCAACATTCCCGTGATATAGATACTAACATGATCTCCACTCGAGGTAACAAGTGAGGGATCTTGGCTGGGTAATTAACCCAAAGCTTGGTTTCTTGTTCATTTCATTTAACCATGTACTACTATTGAAAAGCTGCTACAAACCCTATGCTTATATGACCACAGGGCTTCTATCCTGCATCACAATTGTCCCTTCAGGCACCTGCCTCTGTCACCAGGCTGTGAGGCCTGAAGTTGGATACCTGATTTGTATCCCACTCCCCTCCCCAGCTCAGACCTAAGGGTTGAATACAGGAGAGATAAGGATGGACTCAGGGTCCTTTCTTATTTATGCCTGATGGGCCTGGATCCCAGCTGAGCTATGACTGACACAGGGGTGTGGGAAACCCCAGGAAAGGCAGGAAGCCCCCCAGGGCCTCAGTTCCAATGGTGGGCCAACCAAGGCCATCCCTGGGCAGACAGAACTTTAAGACACTTCTCCATCAGCACAGGGGCCTAGACTTGTGTTCAAACACTGACATTCACCCAGCAAAGGCACACCCAAGCCTCTCTCTGTGAGTCAGCACCATTCACAGACTGCAGGGGCAGAGAACCAGGCCTCACCCTCACTGGGAGGTGATTGCAGCCTGGAAACCAGTGCCACGTGCAGGCTGCTGCAGGAGTGGGGACAGCCACACCCAAGCTTCTCTCTGTGAGTCAGCACCATCCACAGACTGCAGAGGGAGAGAACCAGACTTCACCAAGAAGCGATTCCGGAAGGGAAACCGTACCATTTTCATTGTTTTGTTGGGTTGGGTTTTATTCTCTTTTGTTTTGTTTGATTATGCTAAATCTGATGTCATGAGCAGCTATTTGAAAGATAGCAAGACATACTATGGTAGCCATTTTGGGTTTACTATTGGCTTGTTTTGAAGTCTTTTATTGCATTCATTGTTTTGTCTTTATTGTTTCTATTCTATTCTGCTCTGTTCGAATTTTACTATGTCCAAAGGTTCTGCAGCTATTCTGAAGACTACAAAAAGCATTACGGTCACTGTTGTTGATTTCATAAGGTCTTGAAGTCCTGTATCATTTACACTGGTTTATTTTGAATGGTTTTATTCTGTTTTATTTTCCTTGGTTTTACCCTCTTTAAAATAAAAAAAATAAAATAAACAGCAAAGGGCAGAAATGACACCCTGGCTGCCTGTCCTCAGCCTCTCCAGAGCCACCACTGTTGACTGGTCAAGAGAATCCAGGAGAGTGTATACACAGCCAAATCACACGGGAATGAACTATTGTCTCCTTCAAAACCCTCTTGTCCATTGCACACAGAGTGGCCACAGATCAGGGCCTCCCATTCCTCCCTTAGGCATCCTGCTAAACCTGTAGATAGTAGAAGTTGGGGTGGGGGAGCAAACCAGGGTGAACCAGAGCAGCAGGGAGACCCCTAGCAAATGGAGCATAAACCCCAATGCTTCCAGATAGAGCCTTTAATGGCACAGGGTCAGCAAACATCCTGAAACAGGCAACCCTTCCCTGTGGTGAGCAGCGTGTGACCATCAGACACAGACTGGAGAAGCATCTTTGCTGGCTTTCAAAAGGCCCATTAGGTTGAACACTGTCTGCAGGATGACCTGTAGGCTGGTCATGCCCGAGGGACAGATCCCAAGCAAGCCTACAAATTCTATGCTTACATGACCACAGGGTTTCTATCTTGTATCACAATTGTGCCTTCAGACACCTGCCTCTGTCACCAGGCTGTGAGGTCCCAAAAGTGGGTACCTGATTTGTATCACAGCCCCCAGCCCCAGCTCAGACCTAAGGCCTGAATACAGGAGAGGGTTGATACTTGCTCTGCCATCTCCAGAGAGAAAGTAGATGAGTCTGCACCTCTCTGGGCCTCCATCTCCACAACTGGGTAGGTGCAGTGAGGCTGGAAGGACTTGTATAGAAGCTGGGCCTCCACAGTTTCAGGAAATCATGGTCCTTAGATGCAGCCTTTGCCGCAGCTTTAGTGAGGCCCTGAGGAGCTCTAAGTAGCTGGCGGACAGGAGGGTTTTACGTTCCAATGGTTCACTAGGGACCTTTATCTCAGGCCCTCCGTGTGTTGTGAGGACAAAACAACATGAAAAGCTTACTGAAAAGCTTGGACCAGTGATGGCTCAGAACTGCTTCCAGCAAATACCATCAGGGTGGAGGTGGACAGAGTGTAAAGCAGACCAGGGGCCCTGGACAGATGCCCTGCCATCCACTGCATCATAGCTGCAGCCATGCCTACATCAGCAGTCCCTCCCATTGCGGTGGGGAGTTTGAGCTGGGCACACACATCCCCTCACAGTGTCCTCACAGCACCTGATGACACAGGTGTTATCACCACCCCATTCTACAGAAGGAGAAGTGGAGACTCAGGAGGGTTGTTGACTTGTTAGATCATCCAATCCTAGATTTGGAGGAAATTTGGAGACAGTACTCCATGCCCCTCTTCTATCACACGGAGAGGAAAACTGAGGCCCAGAGAAAGGTAATGGCTTGCCAGAAGAGAAATGTCTGTTAAACAGTTAGTTAGATTCAGTAGTCAAGCAAAACCCATTCATGGTACCTACCTGTACCCAAATGCCAGTAAATAGCCATCACCCCCACAGTTTCCCTGGCACTTCCAAGGTCCCTGGCCCAGAGTCCTGGTTGGGTCCAACATCATCAGGACCTCACTAAAATTGGGAGTGGATGACACTGGGCAGCTAACCTCCTGATTCCATAGGACCCCCCAGGCCCTGGGGCCAGTGTCTATCCAGAGTATGCAGGGAGACTCCTACTGATTTGCCCAACTCCTGGTTCCCAGTGCCCAGTGCCTTCTGAGGCCTCTGAAAAAGAAGCCCGGGCTGAAAGGCTGAGGATCTAAGGATCCTCTCCCAGGCCCAGGACCCAGATCCCAAATAGGGAAACAAGTGCTACCTTCAGCTGAGAAGAGTGGGAAGCCTTGCTGGGAAGGAGCTGGGCTTCCTGCTCCCATGGTGCACAGGGAACTGAACATTCTCACTTCCACAAACGAATGCGGAGAAGGAGGAGGGTGGCCAGGGTCCTTTGGACCATGTCAGGTAGGGCCAGGCTGGATGGACTATGGCTTAAAATAGGGAGGGCTTCAAGGAGTTGCCCAGCAGGCTGCTGAAACAGCAGTGAGGACTCAGGTTCACAGCGTGGTTTCCCTAGATCTAACTCTGTTTAGCAGGCCCGATTGCTCATAGTGCTGGATGGAAAGCCCAAGCTCAAGGCAGATTTGGTATCTAGGGAGGGCTGTTCCTTCTATTTCCTAGATCTAACTCTGTTTAGCAGGCCCGATTGCTCATAGTGCTGGATGGAAAGCCCAACCTCAAGGCAGATTTGGTATCTAGGGAGGGCTGTTCCTTCTATTTCCAAGGTGTCTTCTTGCAATGTCTTCGCCTTAGAGGAGGCTGAAAGGCAAAAGAGACCAACTCCTTTCCTCAAACCCTTTCATAAGGACTTTCAACCCACTCACCAGGCCAGGCCCCTCATGACCCAGTCACCTCCCAGAGACGTCACCCCTTAGTGTCACTGCATTAGATATGCATTTGGATATGAATTTTGGAGGAACACAAACATGCAAATCATAGCACATCCCCACTTCAGAGTGCTCAGGAATATCTGCCTCCTTTATCCCAGGAACTTAGGAAAGTTCTGCTTTTGGGTCCATTCTGGACCTGGAGACACATAATCTCTGCTTAAGTGACAAGCTGTGGTTTGGGGAGCTCATGGCTTTCTGGGATGGGTGGGGACCTCCAGGTGTGCCATCCTCCTGCTGTAGCAAGAAGACTTCATCCTAAACACTTCAGTTAGACTCTGAAATGAGGCTCCTTTTTAAATGAAACTAAACTGAGAATGCCTCCATTTTTGCACACCTAGTCCTTTCATAGGAAGGTGCAACCTCAAAATGCCAATGCCCTGAGAGTTTAACCTAGGAATTTGTCTTTATAACAGACAGCTGAGCCTCAGCAATCCCAGCAGGTGCGCCAGTCGGTCACAAGTGGCCAGCTGTTCATACCTGGTCAGGTGAGGCAGACACTGGGCTGTAACAGCTCCAGCCACGCCCACCCTCGCTTCCATTTCCTGAACAGCGCTTCCCCTTTTCTGTCTATAAATGTTATCCAGCCCCGTGGCAGCCTCAGGATCTTTCTGCACCTGTTCTGATTCTGAGGCTTCCTGACTTGCGAACTGTTCTTTGTTCAGTTAAACTCTTAAATTTAGTTTGCTTCAAGTTTTTCTTTTTTGTACCCCTTAGAATTCACAACCTTCTGCCGTTCTCCCCTGGGCCCCATTTCACTTATCCCAGGTGCAGCTCCCATAGTGATCTCCTCTAAAAGTGTCCTAACCACAGGCACAACAAGGAGATCTTTGGGCACTGCACGCTGGAAGCAAACTGGGCCTGAGTCCAAGGACAGGACCCCTACAGCCATCTGGTCACCCCACCACCCCCCATTCTCCAGGTGGAAACAGACTCCTGGAGGAGAAGTAACTTCCTCCATGTTCACCCACAACTTGAAGGCAAGATGCCTCCTTTTCTTCCCTTCTCCTCCATTTCTTTACCCATTTCCTTCTCCTCAGCTATTTCTTTTTGCTTTGTTTTGTTTTGCTTTGCTTTGCTTTGCTTTTGTGTATGTGCATTTGTTTGTTTGCTTGTTTTGCTATCATTTGATTTTTGTATCTTTTGCTCCAACAAAGGGAGGAGAGCTCTATCCTGTGGTAATCACAAGGCCTTGAGAGTGATGCAGACCTGGGTTCAAATTTCAGCCCTGACACTTTCTTATCACTTTATCCTACAGGAATCTCTGAGCTTGCTGCAGCCTAGGCCCCTGCCAGAGAAACTGTGCTACTCTGAGAGCCTGCCTGAGTAAATTCTGGGAAGAATTAAATGAGGTATTGCAGAGAAAGGGCTTAACACGATGCCTGATCTACATTGGTGCCTGGGCAAGGGTGGGGACAGGCAGGCAGAGACCCACAGACAGCCATGAGCACAGAGCTGGAACCTGGTCCAGAGTCATCGTCCTCAGCCACTGTGGTGAAGGACATCCTATGTACTGGCCTTATAGGTGTGTTTGAAGAACGAATAAAGGAAGATATTTTTGGTTACTTTCACTGGCTCAAGGGAAAGACAATGGGCTCAGTGACCCTATATCAGTGTCATGCTATTTGCAGGACCTGTTTGTAGAGAAGCAGAAGCAGCCTTCTGTGCTCTCCTCTGGGCTTCCAGGCTGGCCTTTAATGGGAATAAATCATTTCTTGATTTCAGGTGGCTCTGAGGGACCTTCATTGCCCAGAACAAGAAGCCACTGGCTCCTGTGAAGCGCGGGCTGCTGACTGAGCCACGCTTGCTGTGTCCTGTGGAGTGAAGGGATGAAGGAGGAGTGGAAGAGGGATGACTTTGTCTCAGGTGGTCAAGAAAGCCCTCCTGAGGAGGTGACGTTGAGCAGAGTGGGTCACAGGGCTGAGGGGGTCTTAGTGTTAAACCCTTCAGTCCCAGGACCCCCTGGGAACCTAGGTTGGGGAGTCTGTGTCCATGCAGAGAACCCAAAGCTCACCTGCAAGGGCCGAAGCTGCCCAACTCCAGCCCACAGGCCAAGCTACACTCTGCATGGCCAGACCTCCCGACTTCCGAGAAAAGAAAATCAAATTTTTATATGTAATAGTCCAGTTTCTAAACATTGCACCTCCCCCTCCATCCCCTTTTTTCTCTGCTGTTTCTTTTCTTCCCTTCCATGAAGAATGTTTATTTTCAGACTCCTTCCCCAGTCCCTGACATTTGCACATTGGAATTAGAATATTTTCTATTTTTCTTCCCAGAATGAAACTACTGGGTACAATTCCCTTGGAGTTTGTTCCTCTTTGCTTGCTGGAGGTGAAGAGCTGGGAGCAGCCCTGGTTTTCATGAACCAATTACAACAACCACTATTTTTTAGCACCTACTGTGCACCAGGCCCTTGTCACTTCCACACTTGCCACATGAATAGCAGAGGCTAGGAGCAGTTTAGGGTCCGTGCTGCACTGTAGGCTGGGGCAGTGCAGGTACAGAGAGTAGAGAGACAGGAGGCCCATGTGAGGTGCTCATCCAAACATTCCTTGTGCTGGAGGAACAAGTGGTGGGTGCCTGCTAGGGGCTCATGAATGGCTGGCCACTGGTTCTGCAGGTGCCTCTGGGTTTGCATCATGTCTGGCTCACTCTCCTTCCTTCTGGCAGAATGAGTCCAGCTGTACAAGTCACAATCCTCTGCTGGGATGAGGTAGCCAGGGAACAAGGCCTGGCTGCAGAGAGGCTGCTGTGACTATGATGGAGGTTGTGGCCATCATCCTTCCTAACTACCCTGTTTCCAGAAACTTCTGAAGGCTTAGATCCTCAGAGATCAGTAAGAGCCACTGAGAAGTGATGTTCCTTTCCTAGTCTTAGAGGGGCCCCATAAGGACCAGCTCAGTCTCAAAACTGCTGGTCTTGGCTATCTTTATCCCATCTTCTCAGATAAAAACCCACAGAAGGTACCAAAACATCAAGCCATGTGCTTACTTGTCAGTAAAGCCAGAAAAAGAAAGAAAACCAACAGCTCCCATCTCTCTCACATCCACCTTTGCCAACCGGACACTGGCTGGTAATCAGAGACTGATTCACAGGAAGCCTCCACAGATGCTTAGCTCCACCACTGACCTAAGCTAGAAAGCAGGGAGATAGGGAACAGGAAGGAAGTGAGACAGCGAGAGAGAAAAGAAGCCTTGCTCCCGTTCCCCAGCCAGCACAGGCTTCTCCCTCCTCCCCAAGCCTCAGATTCTTCTGCTTGCCTAGGCAGAGGGGAAAGAGAGAGTGGAGAGGATACATCTGCTTCCTAAGGACCTTGGCCACTCCTCCCAACCCACTAGTGAGAACCAGCCACATGGCCCCACCTAGATGCAAGTTGGGCTTGAAATGTAGTCCCTGCCTGGGTGGACCCTTCACAGTATCTCAGCACCAGCCCTCACTGCCTTAGCATCATCATCCTCATCCCCTTGTGACCAGCAATACCGTGACCATGTCAGGCACCATGGTTCCCTGTACACTGTGGGGCCCTGGAGGAGGGTAGGCAGTGGGCAGAAGTTAGTTCAAATCCTGGCTCTGTGTCTTACCAGCAGAATGGGATGGGCAGATCCTGTCACCTCCAGAGCCTCAGTTTCTGCACCTGTAGCAGAGTCCCGATGTCCAACCCACCCAGCTGCTGTGAGGAACTAATATGGCTCTTCCTGGACGGTGCTCAACTCGGGGCCTGGCCCTTAGTGACTTTCCCTGGGTAGAAGTGGTGGTTGTAGGAGCAGACTCAGCCCACTGAGAGGAGCATGAAGGCACCAAGGAAGAAGCCTGGCTTAAGAAACAGCATCTCCAGGTGGTCTTCAATATTACAGTGATGATCTTGGTTTCAAAAATAAGGGGAAAGAGCCCACTGAAAGGGCAATACATTATGACAGCTGACACACCAAGAGAACGGAAACTGCATTCTTTCCAGACATAATTTGTATTGCACTCAAAAGGAAATCTCCTAATGCCAACTGCATATTGATCAACTTATAAATGGATAAAGTGCAGATATAATATGGAATATTATGCTGCCATAACAAGGAATGATGGTCTGATACATGATATACTATGAAGAGACCCTGAAAATATCATGCTAAATAAAAGAAGCCACCCATCAAAGACCCAATGTTACATTTGATTCCATTTACATGAAAAGTCCAGACCAGGCAAGTATGTGGAAACAGAAAGTATGTCCATGATTGCATGAACTGGTTGATGTGGAAGACTTTCCTTTGAAGGTGCTGAAAAAGGGCCTGGGCGCTTTGTAATGATCGCTGCATCTGAAAACCATTGAATTGCACACCTTAAATGAACAAAGTATAGTTAATTATACCTAATAAGGCTATAACTCAAACAGCCTAAGAAAAACAATCCAATGCTGTCTTAGTTACTTTTCACTCATTGCTGAGACAAAATACCTGACGCCCAAAAGTAGGGAAGGGAAGGTTTATTTCTTACAGTTTCTTGGGAGTTTCAGTCCATACTTAGTTGGCTCCAAGGCAGCGTGGCGTGGCAGGGCAGCCGTTCATGGTGGCTGCAAGCAGCTAGCATGCTGGCGAGAGAGAGAGAGGGTGGAAGCGTGGAAGCTAGAAAGAGGAAGACCAGCCTCCTTTACACTGCATCTCAGCTCCACCCCTGGGCGTGTGCAGCACTCACATCATCAATCCCAGCGCTAGACAACAAACAGATCACAAGCAAATGCCAGACTCAGCCCCATCAAAAGTATGTGAGGACTTGGGGGGACATAGTATCACCCAATACAAATGCCCAATGAGACAAGAGAGATGAAAGCATGCTGAGTCCCCAGGTGAGAGATGCCACCACTAATGTAACCATGCTCTGTAAATGTCAGCTGCTCTGGAGTACAGCCTAGGGCAAAGAGTCTCACACTGAAAATGGGGGCCCTGGAAGGGACCCAGAGCACCCTGGCCACCAACCTGCTTAAGGACTCCAAGTTTCTGCTTCCTCAGCCCACTCCCCGTGGGACCACAGCCATCTCACCTCCCTCCTCAGTCTAGAAAGTAAAATGGCCATGGGCTGTGCAGGGGAAGAAACTCCCAGGACTGATGGGGACTGTGAGGATGTGGGAGGCAGTCAGATGCCATCTCTCACAAGCTTAGCTACCTGTCCTGTGTCTGTGCTGAGAACCAGGCTGGATGAGGGCCTGAAGCGGTGCTCACTTCCCAACCTTCCCACTGCGATCCATTTTCTTCCATGAGGGGATGGAACATGACACAGAGACAATGTGGGTGGCCAAGCCCCAAGGTGGCCATGGAAGTGATAAAAATTTATTCTGTGTCTGAGGCTGACAGTCATTTCATCCCCAACACTGCCAGGGCCATGCACAATGATGGGTGAAGGTGGGAATTCTGTAGGGCAGGAAGAAAGGAATCACACCAATATTGGATTCTCAGGAGACACAGGGAAGAAGGCAAAGCAAAGTGGGCAAAACAGATTCATCTCCTTCCCCTTCTCACTGCCAACCCCAGGCAATCTCCAGAAACACTCCCCAAGTTTCCACTGAGTTTCCCTCGTGTATCCGTCTTCTTTTTCTTACAGAACCTCAAGTTTCATGGCTCCAAATAGTAAAGGACTACACTTCCCAACTTCACCTGTTTCAAAATGAGGTCACGTGACCATGAACTGCCTCTGTGTGTGTGTGTGTGTGTCTGTGTGTCTGTGTGTCTGTGTGTCTGTGTGTCTGTGTGTCTGTGTGTCTGTGTCTGTGTGTTTGTGTGTGATATCTTTGAAGGGCCCTCCATGTCCTCACATTCCCACTTCCTTCTGACTGAAATGTGGCTGCAGGGACAAGGTATACCTGTAAAACAGAAGGGCTCAGTGCCTCAGGATGGGCACAGCAGCCAGAAAGAATCTGGCCTTTTTACAATGGGGCCCTCATGTGAGCCCTGATGGTCAATGCTAGGATTTGCATAAGACGGAAATGTACTTCTGTGTTGTTTAAGCCATGCATACGGTGAATACGATTAGCCATATCTTAATGCCATACTGAGCAAGACATATGGCAGCTATGCTCTCCGAGAAAAAGCTATGCAAAGGTTTTGTGTATCTGTTACTTATTGCTGCATACTTAACCACCTCAAATCATGGTGACAACAACCGTCTTTTCTTTAGTTTGCATTTCTGAGAGTCAGTTGTTTAGCTGAGCAGCTCTTCTGATCTCAACCAAGGTCCCCCCGGTATCTGAAGTCAGTTACAGGCAGGCTCAGCCTTCTTTATGCAGGTAAGTGGGGCTGACCATTCAGCCTGGGACCAGAGGGCTCCCGTCTCTTCCTCCAGCAGGCTGCTGGGCTTGCCCTCAAAGTGCAGGCCAAGGCCAACTGAGGGTAGCCATGCATGTGGCACATGGGTGCAGGCACGTTATTTCCACTGCATTGTGTTGGCCAAAGCAAGTCCCACTCAAGGGCTGGGTTGGGAACTCCACCTGTTGATGGAGGAGGCATGCACTTCCTCAGGGAAGCCCTCTGTGATCCACACAGGCCTGTGTCTTCAGAACACTGCTGAGCCTCTCCAGGACTCCTTACATCTCCCATGATGGCATCTCCAGAGCTCTGTCTTCCTCCCTGATGTGTGGGGTCATGGGAACAGGGTCTCATACTCTTCCCTCTGCCCTACCTGTGCCTCACCAGAGCCCGGCTTCTCACAGACCCTCTGGATGGATGTGTGAGAGAGTGAATGAGGGACTGAACAAATGGCAGCACAAGTGCTGGTACATGCACCCTCCTCCATGCCAGGCAGACAGTGACGCCCAGACAAGGCTTGGGGTCGTCTTCTCACACATGGGTTCTTTCTGTCCTGCACCTGTCCTATGCTGTACCCTCTGCCAGGTGCTGTGGGAAAAGACAGATACAGTCCCTGATCCAGGACACAACTGGCAGCTGGATCCAAGACACAACAGTCCCTGATCCAAGACACAACCACCAGCCTGGCTGCAGTGACACTGGATGGCAGATGACATTAGGTGACATTGAATGCACACTCATCCTTGCCCATCCAGCTGGTCCTTGCTGTGGGGACTGCAGACCACAGTCTGACCTTTGGCAGAGGTGTGTGTTTGTGAGGAGTGGGTGAGGACCCATGCAGGAAGCTTGTGGCCAGGCCTGGATGAGGGAGCACTGTCTGTTTTAGTTTTCACTGTTGTATACAGGGACATCACACCCTGCATGTGCTCGACCAGCCTGGAGTCTTCGCTGCACAGCTATGAAATAGTCACCTCTCGGGGAATCAGGCTCTCCTTTGGAGCCACCCCTCCCAGACAGCACACTGAAGAGTCCTCTGCCTGGGCCTGGCCACAGCTGCCCGGACTGGGGCACTTCCAGTGCACAGGGCAGGGGAGGGCAGAAGGGGAAGGGGATGTAGAGGGCAGTGGGTGGGGAAGGTGGTTAGGAGTGGCCCACTCACACATCACTTGGAGCTACCTGGCAGACGCTCAGGGACCCAGTCCCCCGCTCAGAGCACACACTGCCTCCCCACCAGGTCTTGTGGAGCCATCAAATAAATCCAGCACTTAGATAAGCACGGCCTGCAGAGGACACTTTCCTGAGATGCAGAGGTAATGAAAGAGAAAAATGGACCGGCTCCATCCGGATAATCACTGTGAGAGAAGTAATTACACTGCTGCAGTCTGAGCCAGGGTGCTGGTGGCAGAGGCACCTTCCCAGGTGATCTATCTGCAAAGATTTATGGATCCCTCATAAGCTCCCTGTGTATCCCCCCATCTAGGTTCCCCAGGACACCTCTATTAGGTTTCATCAGGACTGTCTCCCCTACCACCATCCCCAGTGGCACTACTGAATAGTGACTTGCTGACAGTGACTGGGAGAAAAGCAGTCCATTCAAGTGAAGCAGCTTCCCAAGACCTCCCCAGGGCCTAGATTTCCCCATGAGATGTTAGGCCTCAGGCAATAGAGGGTCCAACTATACCTTCATAGGAAATCATTTCTTCAACTTGTTGTGCAGAAATTGCCTCAGTTTTCTTATCTGTAAAATGGGAATAAGGGCATGGGAGAGTGAAGCTTCTTACTTTTTTGCTTAAAATCTATGCAAGCACACATTGTATGCTAAGAAAACAAAGCCCTATGTAAATATAAATCAAATTATAAAAAGAGTGATGAGAGAGTTGCGACAAAGTTCACAGAGATGAATCAATGTCGGCATCACAGAGCCAGACATGTGCTGGGCACACAGTACCTGCGGCTACCAGGTGGCTTCAATTGTTGCAGCAGATAATGGTTTGGTTCTCACTGTTAGAAGTCAGGTTCTTGGTGGGAAGTTGATTGTGTGACTTTGGACTTAGGGGCCAACTTCTCTGATTCATCTATGAAGTCAGAATGAGGGTTTGTCTGACTCTACCCAGAGGGATTGATGAATCCTCACAGGACAGGAGACCCTGAATTTGGCCAAGAAGACCATGTAGTAGGAGTCTGTTTGGTGGACATGGAGGAAAGGGCACTTCCCATGGGAGGGACAGCATGTGCAAAGGCACAGAGGCTTGGAAGCAGCCAGCCTGTTCTAGGAAGAGAAGGAGGTTGAAGAGGTTGGAGGATGAGGTGGGTTTAAGGGGTGAGGCAAAATGTGAGCACTGGGGCTGCTGCAGTGGGAGTGAGAACCCATCTCCCTTTCTCCCCATAAATGATGCCTGTAGGACCCTTTCTACATCTGAGTTTAGTCCCAGTTCTGCTCTTGACCTGTTGTAAGACTCTGGGCAGCTGGGTTCTCTTCTCTGAGGCACAGTTTCTTCAGTGACAAAATGAAGATATAATACACCTCATAAGCCGTCACAGGAGGAAAGATCTAATTTTCAGTCAGCAAGTGTTTAATGAGTGGGTGCTTTACACCACGATCCGTGCTGGACATGGGGTCACAATGGTGGTCAACCTAGCTGAGATTGTAACTGACAATCTTGAAAGAGATTAAACGACCACTAATCAATATATTACTGGGATGCAATGAACAGATGCAAAGGAAACTAAAGAATAAGGTGACAGCTGGAACAAAAAGCCTCTCCTTGACTAGGACCCTGGAAAGGGTGCCAGGGAAGATGGCTATGAGAGTGTGACAAACCCAGGCAGATGCACAGACCGGACTTTCACAAGGAGGAAGCTCATATGTGTGACGGCCTAAGAGGAGGCTGTTCAAAGTGTGTTTCAGGAACATCAGCTAGATCAGTGTGGCTGGAACACGTGAGTGAGCTAAATATATAAAACAAACATTGATAGAATTGAAGGGAGACATTGACAGCAACACAGTGTTGGCAGAAGACTTCGATGCCCCCATATTCAATAATGGACAGAACAAGCTGATAGGAGATCGGTGAGGATAAAGGGGCACTGAATGGTGTTGGAGACAACTGGGCTCAACACAGACAGAACACTCCACCACCAACAACAGAATAAGCAGACATGGGACATTCACCAGGATTGAGCCACACAAACCAAGTCTTCGTTGATTTAAGAAGATTGAAACCACACAGAGCATCTTTTCCAACCCCAGTAGAATGGAACTAGAAATCAATGATGAAGAAAACCTGGAATCTTCACAAATATGTGGAAATTAAGCAACACATTTTTAGACAGTCAGTGGACTGTAGAATAACTAGTAAGAGAAACTAGAAAGTACCTTGAGACAAGGGAAAATAAAAACAGAGCTACCCAGGTACGGTAGTGAACACCTGTAAACCCAGCACTTGGGAGGCTGAGTCAGGAGGATCATTTCAAGTTCAAGACCAGTCTGGGCTACAAAGTGAGCTCAAGGCCAGTCTGAACTGCATAGTGAGATCCTGTCTCAAAAAGACAAAAAAAAAAAAAAAAAAAAAAAAAAAAAAAAAAAAAAAAAAAAAAAAAAAAAAAAAAAAAAAAAAAAAAAAAAAAAAAAAAAAAAAAAAAAAAAAAAAAAAAAAAAAAAAAAAAAAAAAAAAAAAAAAAAAAAAAAAAAAAAAAAAAAAAAAAAAAAAAAAAA